>JANTCA010045179.1:0-18866 GCA_024741275.1 Chironex yamaguchii
TAAGTTGAATGCATACTCGTGATTTCCATATCCTAGTTAAGTCTATAACTACTCTTCGAGCAACCCCCAGGCGTTTCATGATTTCCTCCGTGCAATTAGCATTGGTGTTGATCATTGTATAGCGAAGCTATTTCATTGGCTGAAGCTCCTTTGTCATAAGAAATGCAGGGCAAACTTGAAAATGCCCCATTAAGCATCATGGAAACGAGACTGGACAGGACATTCCCTTTAGAACAATAGGCTGCCTATTGTCTGTAGAATGTTAAGTTTATGTTTCCAGAAAGTCGCGACTTGGCCATTCTTAGTTCTGATTTTATAACAATGGCAGTTCGTGGGGCACTTTGGGCAATTCCTCTCCCCCCCCGTTCACAAAGTAAAGCAAATTGCAAAATCTTTTGCTTGAAAGACACAGAAATCTGCCCACTGTTACAATCCATAGCAGCATATCAGTAAAAGAATTGTGGCCTTCTTTAGTAAGCTCAGCCAATATGACCTTCAGACCGGGGAATCTCCAGACTTCACATCTGATTAGTTGATGATTTTTCAGTGAAATAGCGCACTTGATACAATAGACCTTTTCAGTGTTACCTCATAGTAGCAAACATTCGTTGAGGGGGCAGACAATTAGGTCCATGAACAGCGTTTCCTATGGAGTGTGGTCTTGCTTTCGTATTATTTCAGTGTTTTTTAAGTCTTGTACGTTGTAGAATGTGGTATAAAGAAGCAAAGGGAAGCTATTAAGGGAAACTTGAGGGTCCCTACTTCTCATAAAATTACTGCTTTGTGAAGTATGCTTGCCATCTATGGCCGTAGGCCGATGTGTTCACAACACAAAAACAAAATATAAGTACTGCGACGATGAACATATCGCATATAAGAGAACACTCCAATAAAAAGGCCATAATCATTTCTCAAGGTTGCGAAGACATCCCACGAGCGGTGGTCGTGCACAATGTTTTTGGTTTGCTCTTTGTTATTGGTTTCTTTGCATTTTGTATTTGTTTGTTTGCTTTTTATACCCCATATTCTTGAGCTTTCCCACATTCTTGTTTTCACTAAAACATGCACTTGTACTCCGTTTCCTAATTAAACTTCGTTTTCCTGCCAATACACCAATTTCTACGAAAACAAAACCTTGACAGAGTCTAGTCTTTGATGTAAAGTTACTACATCCTGCCCTAGGCACCTGATCTTGGCCATAAGGTACTTTCTTGCCTCAAGTACTCGATCTCCATGACTGTGCACTTCAGCTTTAAGTTCAGTGGTACTGTATACTACAGAAGTGAAGAATCTTCATTAGAGGAAGCGTCTTATGTGTAAATAGCAGTCTGTAAGTGCAGGGATTACATTTTCTTTAATATATTTGCTTCACGGAGTAATTTTTTTAGGCTATCTATCTTCTTACAGCTCTCAGTGGCCTTATCTATACTTTCTTGTCACTCCGTATTCAAAACCATACCGAATGTCAAACAAATACTGTATCAACATTTGCTATAACCTTGCTTTTGTAACTTCTGTTTTTATATAAAGTAAACATTATTTATTGTGGATTTCCTGCAGATATAAAACAATACATTTTTGTTCTCAAGTAAAATTTCTAATGCAAAATAGGGGCGTGGCCCTGTAACTATATTGGGCCGCACCCAACTCTGAAAATTCCCCCCTCCCCGATGAAACCCCAACCAGCCGCCACTGAATTGGATACTTTCTAGAACTGTGGTCACGCGTGTTGCTTCACGTTTTGATAAAAGTGTTGGATGTACATGTTTGAAGAGAACGTTTTGGTTTTAGCGTATTTTACTTCGTAAAAGTTGTCGTCATTTTATTGCAATTACGAAGAGCTCGATGTTTTCCCGGTACTTCATAGTACATTATTAAAGGTTCTTTGTAATCTATTTAATTTCAAAAGATATTTTCCGAAAAATTCTTATTGCTGAATCAGGTCGCGTGAAGTAAAGAAACTAAGATTTTAGCACAATTGAAAATACTACTGTAGTTGATGACTACGTCTGCAAATACTAACCTTTCACTCCCTTCCCGCCTGGTAAAACAATGTCGCGACCACCCCAGAGCTCGAGGGTAAAAGTCCCTAGCTTTTGCTACGTGCCTTAATGCAAAGAGGTACAATTGTAGCGTGCATACATGCACACACCCAGTAGCTTGCGCGACGGCCAAAGTTCTTAATGCGCATGTACAAAGCAGTTGTTGTAACTCGTTCAACATGGCGCTCATTGCGCGGAGTTGTTTCCGAGGGATTATTACCCAGGGTAAGAGTTTTGTTGCTTTAGAGTTATTCGTAAAATCCATCAATCGCTGCTAGGGCATTTTTAAATCGTGGAAAAACCTGTAAAAGATTGTCAAGAAGTATATATAAACTGAACACTTGGCGAAAATGAATTGTAGCTTACATTCATACAATATATGATACATATGTCCCAAGAACTCAGTTATCTTACTAGCTACTGGTTTTTAGGCCAAATACTCTTTAAGTGATCTGTTACCATGGATTTCACCGTTGAAAGTTCGAATACAACATCTTTTGAAATACGTTTGGAGTCTTTGGTTGTAGGGTCGCGCCCCCAATTGCTCTAATGCCTTGCAGACTGGTCTATCTGTCAGTGACAAGTTGACTCCTAAAGTAAATTGGACGCAAGAATTTTCATCGCAGCATACTCTAGTAAATTTGGTTTTGCTGGTATTAATTGTTTCTTGACTATGTCCTTTGCCAGTAGGTCACTAATTAGTAGTGAGCAATAAAACAGTTCCGTATAAAATTAATTGAAATATTGAAATAGCTCAAAGGCTTGATCAGTGGACCCAACAACCATACTGACTTGGTTTCCCCAAGGATTAGCGAGAGCAACATTCCGTTCTAACTCGTGAGTAAAGAACAGCTTAAAAGTTGTTTTTCTCAGAACTATACATCATTGTCCCTGTGTATGTCAGTGAATTGTAAATTCTGGTACATGGAAGGTTATTAGTGATGTTTATGTCTAAAAATGGCTCGAAGTTAGTATCTATTTTCTAAAGTTACATATTAAGCATTATCATTGTGCCTAGTGCTAAATGGATGTATTTTTGTGCAAAGCTGAGCCCAACAGAAGTTTGTGGCTACGCAGAGTAAGTGATTAATGGTGCTACATTCTGCCTTTATAATTCAAAATGTGTGGTGTATAAATGACTATATTTGAAGTTTTATATCTTTACTTATTTACTAGTATGATTATTACAGGTATATGGTACACACTGAATAGCTTACAAAGTACGTGGGGTTTTGGCAACACTAAATCATATGACTAACAACTATCTTGTGCAATACAAGTTGTTGCCTAATCAAAGAAGTCTCTGATTCGGATGGATACTTACTGCATTTCAAATGGGAACCATGGCATTTACATCAGCAGTTAGCATAGGCCACACTCTGTATTTTGCCAACAAAATAGTTATTGAAAGCAGTGATTTAGTGCAGGAAATCCGAGCTCTTATGGATTGCTTTTCTTTTATGCCTGTACAAGAGAGGTTATTAGAAATGTTTGTAAAAGGACTTAAACTTAGTACCATAAAAGCCAGTGTATAGGCCACACATTTTTTCCTAATTTTGGTTTCCTAAATTGGGGGGTGGCCTATGTGCAGAGTGTGGCCTATGTGAAGAATGCATCATTCCTCAGTGAAAATTTACTAGTAAGCCTTGTCATATAACAGATTTATTCATGTCTCAACTCCACTCTTAAGTGCTTATTGAAATTATAAGGGTGAGTGTTTGCCTGTTTGGGTGGTAGATTTTGATATCAAACACATTTTAAGGGAGAACAGACATTTTCGTTTAATGTGGTATGCCTCAAATGGTCTCCTTCCATTGTTTATATACCTATCACGGCAACATAAAACTTGAGGTTGGTTGAGACCTCAACTTCTGTTTGATTTTATACCCTAAAATCTAAATTTCCTGTAAGATATCAAACTTAGTTTCAGATTCTTTCATTGGAAAGCTTGACTCATTAATTCCTTTGCTTCTGAATGAAAGAATGGATGGATGAATGACATATTATTTTGTAGTTGAATATTTGAAAATAAGCACCGTAGCTAGCTTAAGTTTTGTTTATAGCAGAGAACTCTTATGTTATTCAAGAACCTTCAACCTGCTATTTTGATTAGCCTGTTAGAGTCTGTGTCAGAGTAATTTGGCTTCACACTGTATTAAACTCCCCAAATGCATTACATTTGACAGCTAATACCATAAGTTATGTTTTTTTGACCGCAATATTGTCATTTATCTGGCTTCTCTACTCTACCAATTAAACAAGTTCATGGATGGCTGAGGAGTTGGTGATAGATTTGATAAAGACTTTGGGTGGCTTTTTAGACAGAGGATCATTATTGGTTTGGGATTCCTATAGTGCACATCAGTTAGAACAGGCACCCAGAAGGCGGTCAGCGACAAGGACCACCTCCTCCACCTCCTGCCATGATCCCACAACACGCCCACCTGAAGTCATGACATCCCTTTGCCAAGCACGCCTACCAGCTCCTGGGCTCCACGCCGGTCGACGTACCCAAAAAACAGTGGCTGAAACGTCGCTGGACAGAAGAGTGGCAGACAGCAGATCGCTCCAGGCTGCACAGATTCCTGGCGGAACCAGGTCAGCTGCTGGGCGAAGAGCTGCCACGCAAACTGTGCTGCATGTGACTGCAGCTACCCACAACAGACAGTGGACCACATTGTCGAATCGTGCCTTAATCACCGGCCTCCGAATGGCAAAAGTGGAATCATCTCACTAGACGATGACACGAGGGCCTGGTTAGCCTCTACCAAGTTGCAGGTATAACGACGGACGAGTTGATGGAAGCAAACAAAGGGCGACAAGAACAGGCAAAGAAAAGGTTGAGAGAGACTAACACCCACTTAGCTGTAATCCCTTACATGCATCTTACAACTGCTGGATGTGTGTATAAACAAGCTGTTCAAAGACTACCCTTGAGAAACTTGGTCAAAATGGATGGTTGATCACCAGTTCATCCCTGCAGGCAGAACAAAAGACCCCCACGGAGCTTATCTGTCAATGGATACTTGAGGCCTGGCAGCAAATGCCGCAAAAGACTGTTGTGCATTCGTTTTTGAATTTTGGTGTAAATGCTCTCGACAGCAATAAGGATGATGCTTTATGACTAGATGAAGAAGGGGAAAATACTAAAGACCAAGATGATGATGTTGATGCAGGCCTGTTTTACCAAGAGAAGAGAACAGAATTGACCAAGGAGGAGTGTGAAGACCCCTTTGGGCAGTTGGAGGATGATGAATTTCAAGGATTTTAATAGCCAAAATGACTTGTTTGTTTGTGGACATGTTCATGCATGAAGAATTTTTGTACACTTTTTGTTTATAACCTAGTTTTTGTTTTCTTTGGACCTATCCAACCACTCTGTAATACCAGTTTAAGTATTGCAGAACTTTATTAAATTGAAAAAGCCATTGAAAAAGGTATTTTTTTCAGATTTCAAATGGCTTAAATGGGATGCAGCCTATATGCAGGAGTTGCTTATACACAGGTTTTTATGGTATCTAGTTACTAAGTTACATCGTAAGCATTACCATTGGGTCTAGTGCTAAATGCATGAATTGTTGTGTAAAGGTCAGCCCAACAGAAATTTGTGGCTATGTAGAGCAAGTGATTTATGGGAAACATGACATTTACATCAGCAGCAAGCATAGTCCACACTGTATTTTGCCTTTATTTATAAAATCTAAGTTATTGCAAATGAAATTATTTTGTGCTGGAAAATCTGAGTTGTTATGCATTTGTTCTCTTCCATGCCTGTACAGGGGAGGTTATTAGTAATGTTTGTAAAATGGCTCTTAGTATCTAGTTTTTAAAGTTACATCTCATAACTGTTGGGTCTAGTCCTAAATGCATGAAATTTTGAGCAAAACTGAGGCCGACGGATATTTGTAGCTATGCATAGAAAATGATTACTGGGAACCATAGCATTTACATCAACAATAGCATAGGCCACACTGGAAAGTGAGTTGTTATGTATTGCTTCTCTTCTATGCCAGTGTTTGGAAAATGCTTCTTATATTTAAGAGGATCCACTGATGCAAGTTTTTAAACAGGAAAGATGTACTGAAAGGCTGAAAAAGATTTATCGATGTTGTATATGAGTGTAGTTGGTCAAAATCTTTCCCATTCGCACTAAATGTAACAACATCAAAAGAGGGTATTTTTGGATCATTTTATTGAGTTTGTAATCAAAGGTCTTTACACTTTTTGGCCAAATTCATGTAATATCAAACATTGAAGTGTTTGGTTCTATTTAATATTTAATATGTTGGAAAATATATTCCTTCCATAAGTATGCATTTGTGCCTATCAAAAAGCAAAATCTTAAAATTTTAGTCATGATTATCAGAATTTAAAGAACATGATAACTGGATGCAGTAGGAAGCATATATAATGAGCAAATTCATATGGTTTTACATATGAAGTGTTGCATTATCTTTCTTTATTCTGCGACACCTAATTTCTTGTAATATGAGGACACTGATGAACAAAGAGAATTCCTCTTTGTAGTTTTCTTTGCTGTTTCTGTGTCCTTCAATTTAATATATATATATTTTTTTTTCTATTTTCAGTTCTATTTTCCAAACTTTGAATCTTGCTAGGAATTGAACTTATAGCCTTCAAAATTCTGCCCATGGCAAAGCAAAGGTTGTCAATACATGAAACTCATATGTCTTTCAATTGGGAACTTTAGAAACTCTATTAATCTTTGTGAAGACATTTTTTATGTAAAAAAACAACCTATTTATATACAATGTTATCTATGCTTATTAGGTAATACACCACGACTTTTGTTGACAAAGAATGCTCGTCCTGTTGTATCTCTCATTCCACAACATGGTAGGTCATTATATCTCCTTTTTGTGTAATTTTCGTAATTGTGTACTCATTGTCTGAATGTCAAATAAGATGTGCATTAAGTAGTTGTATTTGTTATCACAAAATATAGTCAACAGTAATATTCTTATTATAAGGACTCTAGAATTAATTGTTACTTTTAATACCCAAGTAGTACAGTGTAGTATCATTAAAGTTGTTTTATAAGAAGTAATGATGAAATGTGACATTTACGTATTTATGGAATTCATATAATATATATATTAAACCTGCTTTGGTATTTGTGGAGTTTTGTAGCCTTATCAGGACATGTCAAAATGTATTTTTAAAAAGTTTTTTGGTTCGTGATGTTCTCATCAATGATAGACCATTACTTTTTTTGTAATCCTTTGCTGAACTTTATACCTAAAATTTATTGCAATCATGGTCTTTAATCTTAACAAGGACTTGCAGTACTGTGTCAGAGTCAAAGCTAATTTTATTATTCTTGTTGATGTAATTTTGATAAATCCTTGTGTTTTTCCATTTCTCTCTTAGGCATCTTACGAAACATCTTCCATACAAGCCCTCAAGCTTCACAAACAGCTGGTATCATATATGCTTTAATTAAACCTCCCTTACTTGATTACCTTCTTTTGTAATTTTTAGGCTTTGATTAAAGGTGTACTCAAGCTTAGTTTTCTCCATGTTCCAATACAGTTTTGTATATATGTTACATTTCAAGTAAATTTACAAGAATATGAGCTTGATAAACATTAGTCTTTGTTGCAGTATTATACAAATTTCAACTGCTTAAGACTAAAATGATTAGCTCACCTCTGGGATACTGCTTTTATGCTCATTTTCTGCTTTAAAATAGTTTTTTTCAATTCATCCTTCCTGCCTACTGCAATGGTCTCTTAAAATTTGGAAAACAAACTAGTACATATGTCCTCTATGGAACAAACAAATTTTGCTGTCAGATCAAAAGACTTCCTACAGGTTTTTTAATAGAATCAAGAAATGTGTGCTGAGATGCCCAAGTATTAATTCTGGCAGCATACACAAGTACCTTTTGTGGTCATCCAATTCCTGCCCTTTATTGAAGCAATGTAGCTGTAAGACAGCTTTGGACAAATAGTCTCCCCTGTGCTAGTGAGTACAATAAAGACATTTATACAAATGTTGCAAAAACTAGGTCCACATTTTTAAATGTTTTGGAGGCAGTTTATATTATGGAGAATAAGCCAAGCCGTTATAAACGACAGGGATCTGTTGTTCCACTCTTATGATTATTATAGTCTTGTTTTTTAGTCTGTGACCTGTTTTGCCTTGTACTTTTTTACACTTAGGCCATAGTGCTCTTTAAATGTTTAGGAGGCAGTTTATACTATGGAGAATAAGCCAATTCGTTATAGACAACAGGAATCTGTTGTTCCACTCTTACTATTATTATAGTCTTGTTGTATAATCTGCTACCTATTTTGTCTTAAGCTTTTTACCATTAGGCCATATTGCTTTTTAAATGTTTTGAAGGCAGTTTATATTATGGAGAATAAGCCAATTCGTTATAGACGACAGGAATCTGTTGTTCCACTCTCACTTTTAGTGTAGTTGCCTTGAAAATTTGCCACATTGCGCTAAAATCATACTGTGCCAATTATCCGGAAATTCTCATCCTTATACAGTTTGGTGCATTCTGAATTTTCTAGTAAATGTTGGCCTATGGCTAGAATCGCATGTTTTGGCAGTCATTTTCGCTTTGCAAGTGTGAGATGGCTGTTCTCTAGAAGGAATTGATGCTTGGCGTACAGTGGCTGGAACATGTTTTTTGATCCTGTCACCCAATCTTTGAGAAATGCGACCTAAGTTTCTACTAAGTTTTTTTGTGTGGTAGGTACACAATCCTTGTCAATGGATGGCAAGGTCTTTCTAGTTATGAAAACAATTCTTGGATTGACAACAGAGAAACACTTAACTACAACTTTTTTAATCTGTGTTTCTATGCGGATAGAAACATTGCCTAGCCAAGGAAGTTTTAGGTATAAAGGACATTTTTGAGGCTTAAGAGACTTCGCAGTTTCAAAATCAGTGATCCTTTCTTGAAGAATTTTAGAAACAACATCCTCTGGATAACCGTTTTCAAGGAGAATAGATTTTGTTTTCCCTAGTTCCGAATTTAATTTAGATTTTGAACAGATACAAAGTGCTCTATGGGCAAGTGTTCTGATGAGGTTGATTTTCCTCTTTTTTGGACAAAAGATTCCCAACGAATGCACTGACCGGTAAAAGTAGCTTTTCGGTAAACCGTTGTTAGCAAATTAGTTTCAGTTTTTTAAAAGGAGTACTGGAAAATCACATTTCTAGCAACAATGTGTCAGAATTTAACAACTATTTCCTAAGAAGTCCAAAAAAGCATTGCAAATGGGTTGTCTGTAACAGAGCGAGGAAGTGTTATCATAACTGTGGGCATTTTCCTAGACCAATTGCCTCTGCAAACCTCTGAAGTATGACAGTTGCAGTTGCTTCTTTTTGGAGTAGTTGGTGAACATGTGTGCTTTTTGTAAAGAATTCTATGGTAACTTAATTGATGTCGGTAAGGTGACATTTTATAACGTTGTTTGAATCGTTCTGGTAGATGACATTATCATTCCTAACATCCTTTGCCTCGCATAGCCTTCTTTGCTCCTCGCATGGCCGTAGCACGCGAGTCTCTAATCCCTTGCTTTCTTTCTATACCTCCCAATACCCATTACCTCTCTGACCTTTCAATTTTCCACGTTACTCTTTCTTGTTATGCCAATTGAGAATCTCAACGTGTTCATTTCTTCCTCTTTTTAGTTTCTATACCTGGTTTATAGCTGTACAGTTTCCACTCGGTACAGCAAAGCTGGTCGTATACAAGCTTTGTACATCTTGCTTTTCTCCATTGTCACAGACTATTCCTGTTACTTTTCTCCGTCCATTCCATCTTGCTTGTATCCTTTTCTTTACTTTTGTCTCGTTCATTCCACGTCTTTCCATTGCACACCTCCATATCTCAAGTTCATCTTCTACGTCCTCTCTCTCTTCACTACAGAAACAAATGTCATCTGCAAACATTTTGGTCCATTGTCCACTCTTCCTGACCTCTGCTTTGAGTAGGAGGACTCTTGAGTCGACCCTTAACGCAGTCATACTTTCACTTTTAATCTTATCGGAACTATGCACACCTGCTAGTATAAAACCTTTGAAAATCGTAAGACATTGGTAACGTTACTTCCTTTTTAAAGAATATTGGGATCGATTAGGAAACTTTTGACCTACAAGACGTTAGTTATGAGGATTTCTCTGGGATTTAGAATTAGCTGATTTTGGTTGTCAGTTTAGCTTCGTGCTAGTTTCAAGTTTGTATCTCTCACGGTTGTTACATTAGCTAGTAGGACATTGACCTGTCTCCTTTAATATTCTGTACCCATTACGATAAGGAGGATAACTTGTGGCCAGAGTGCTAGTGTGTTCTGTTTGATTATTTAAAGCTGTTAACCTGAAAACTTATGACACTTGCATTTTCAGATATTGATAAAGCTCATGGCTCAAGGCACTGGATTAATGAACGTTACTTGAGCATTGCTTTACTTGGATTGATTCCAGCTGGAATAATGTACCCAAGCCCTCCAGTGGACTGGGCACTTGCGTTTGTGCTGCCAATGCATAATTATTGGTACGTTATACTGCAGTTCAGTTGGAATGATACTTCTATGAGTATATTATATCTTATCACCCATCCACTTCGTGTCTATTTGTGACATTAAGACCTTTATATATCTGTATGTATAACAGTAGCAGCTAGGAATAGCAGTTTTAATGCTAAAAATATGCCGTAACGGGGCTGAAAAATTGTCCTTATTGGTTGTCGTGCGACAACATTAGACGAGGGAGTTTTTACTTGATACTAGCTTTTGCTTGTAAGCAAACGGTGGTTCGTATGGTTTACTATCTGGCTAAGTAGTTTGAGCAAGAAGCAAAGGATGATACCCAATGATGACCTTCCATAAAAATTTTGTTAAAGTCGTTATTGTATGTTCAAATAGTGACGAGGTCGTTTTCTGCTTTTCAGCTTTGTTACTTGTAATAATTTGGCTTAAAAATACTTGGTATCTATGAGGCCTGCACGTTCCAGCACCTTTTAAGAGGTAAATTTATTCTTTGTTTTAGGGGGATGAATCAAGTGTTCACAGATTACGTACACGGAGAAACATTGCCTGTGGTAGTGAAATCACTTTGGGCTGGTGTCTCTGTCTTAACTGTCGTTGGACTTGCTTATCTTAATTATAACGATGTTGGCATCTGTAAAGTGATTGCAATGACCTTGAAACTGTAAACAAGGCCTTATGCAATTACATTATTTACATAATTTGATGCTTCATATTTCAGTAGTTTGTATGAAATTAAGAATTCTTGATTGATGTCAGTATCTAAAAATCTATAAGTTTGAGTTTTCCTTTGGAATAGTAGTGCTCTCCTCTTCAGCGTACGTCTTCGTCAACGTGCCACGTCATAACCAGTGCAGATGCAAAACAATTTCGGATATATTTTAATTTGATATTATTTATTTGACTGACAAGTATGTTTACTTGATTGCAATATTCTAACAGTTCTACCAATGTATTTTAAGATAGGTCTTTTTTTGTTCTACTGCATCTGCATCGTGAGTCCTTTGTCTTCCAATATGCCTCTTGTTGTCGATATGAGCAACAATGTACCTACAACTTTATTTGACCAATCCTCTATGGTGTTGGCACATTAATAAACTGAAAGACTTCTATAGCAACTCAGAATGCACGATTTTATTGACAAGCAACTCGTCGATGAGCAACAGAGCTCAATTCAGATGCAAATTTTGACGAAAAAGAACTTAGGATCTGATCAACATTCTACGTTGCTTGTAAAAAAGCGTTTTGTAGTTCTTATAGGGTCATGTCATGCTTCCAAAAGTGGGGTATTTCTAATGAATATTTACAATTGTCATTACCATATGGAGGCAGGTCCAGGTTGCCGCAATGAGAGATTTTTCTAATTTGGATTATTGTATCCGTAACTATTTCTTGGTGAGTATGGGCATTGTTTAGGGCCAAGGATTTGTTAACAAGATGATGTGACACCAGTCTTGATAACGTTTCCAGTCAGGTTTAAGGTCAATTTAAAGATTTGTCAAGGCTATGATTTATTACCAAATTCATGACATTACCAACTCGTAAGCGAAGTTCTAATGTAAAATGTTCACGCAATAGATATGCAAGGAAAAGTACATCAGTTGTGCTCAAGAGGAGCTTAGTGGTATTATGTTGTGGCTTAGTGTTTGAAAGTAACATCTGTTGAGCAAAGAATCTAACTTTCCCCTGTTGATTAACAACGATGGTTGGTTGTGGTGCTAGTGGATGCTTTATGCCCTAGTAATCAGCAAATATCTATGTAAGTGGCTGATTGTTGATAACACGAAATTTTAACTAAATTGTACTTAGTTCTCCATTACAAAAGATATGTATCAATAATCTTGAGTAAACACCTTTTCATGCTTATAGTAAGTATAAATCGCCAAAAACCCTTGAAATTGGCCAATTCTGTCATGAATTTCAACCTTTTAAAGCTAGATACTCCCGTATCCAAGATTATACTGATAACTTTAAACTTTCTTTGTAAACAGGTTCAAAAATGTTGGGTTTTTTGGGTGTGCACGGAAGTATTTTCAACCCTTCCTTCATAGCACCTTTGATTGATTTTCAGCATCAGGAGGCCATTCCTGACTTCTCATTAAAACTTTAGAAAGTTGAGTTGATACAGTTGTAGCAGAATGGAAAATCTGTGGGATTCGGATGATTTGAACAATGATACTTTTTGTTCCTGTCACAGAATTAATGACAAAAGCTACACTGTTGCTCTTAATGTTGATCGAGACCGAGGTATTGCAGAGGGAACAGTGTGAATGCCCACAGGGAAACCTGGGTATGCAGTCACATAGCAGCAATTGCCATTTATACCAATAAGAGGGACATGCCAAAAACAGACTTGCTAAACTCTTGGGTTAGCTAAGACAAAGAGGGCTGTAAAATGTGACTGCAAACCTTTTTCTAATATTTTCTCTAGTCCGAGGCGTCAATATTGAGCAGCGTCAAGACATGTCACTCAAGATGACCAAAATGTACTTCATGAAAAATCAACATTTTTGTCAGCTCAAGGAGTCCACTCCCCCCTACAATGGATAACTAGCCCTGAGACTCCAGAGCATTCTACAAATCCACATTATGGAGGACTTCATTACTGACAAGAACGTGTTTGTCAAGTCTGATGCCCAGGAAGGAAGCATAGGCACTGTTTAGAACTGCTTACATATTTATGCAGTCTGGCTTGGCTACTTGCTACCTTGCAACCACAAAAATCACAATTAGCCAATCAACACCAATTGAATCTAGCCAAAAGATATGTTTTAAGGTTTTTTCCCTTTATGACTTCTTCAAATTATTTTTTACTGGGTGACGTTATTATGTTTACAATTTTTATCTTGTAATTCCAACCTTGGAATCGTTTGTGATTGCATGAAAGTGATTTTGGATATTGAAGCAACAAAGATAAGTCCTACTTCAGCAGCCTTACTCGCCAGTATCAAAACACCCGGCAATCTACACACTATTTATTGATTTGTTTAGCTGACGTAGAAAAAAACAAAGCAGTGCAAATTGTCGTGACCTAAATCAAGAAAGTTGAGTGTTTTCTTGTGGAATTGTTTCAGTGGTGTCGTGGTTTTCCCTAATTTATTTCGTTGCGTTAACTAATCATGCCGAAACTAAATAGATCTTTGCCATTAACGCCACAACATTAAGAATAATTTCTTATCCTTTGACGCAATACCTTGTTTAAATGTAGAGCATCAGGAACTGATACGTTGAGTTGGTCTGTTTTACGGGAGTGAGGTGTACACATCAAAGGGTTTGATGTAGGAAGTAGACAGTCAAACACCCTGGTATGATTTGACATTATTTTAGATATTAATATTAAGAAACCATCAAATGTAATGTTAAAATTCTTGCGGGTCAGTGTGTTGGCAAAATGTGATTATGACTTATCTTGTGTTGTGTGTGAAATTGCTCTAAGTTCCGGGCACCATGGATAGTAGAAACTTAATAGTTTACACAAGTGTATCATCCCATGGAACGTTTTCATGGAAAGGATGCTTTCCTGTTCTTTGTTCCTATGTGTGGAAGCACATCAAGAATTTAGGAACGAAGTGCATTATAGTCGAGTCCATGACTTTCTCTGTACGAATGCTTTGTGTATTAGCCTTTGTACCCGAAAATGATCCCATGAATGTTTTCCGAAAAAGCTAATTAGAAACGTTTCACACCAATATAGCCAAACAGTATGCAATATAAACATAACCTATAAACATCTCTTCCAAGAACTTGTATTCAAAATCATACGCATACAACAGTCAGCTTTTCTGTCCCAATAAGTTACTTTGATTAATCAATCTCTTCTTTTAGTACCTTAAGTGCCATATTACCTTGTACTTCTTAGGCTACACTTAAGAGCAAGTGTTCGACAAAGTGAATGACAACGACAGGTTTCACTGTATTTCACTGTAAAATTTCTTTTTAACTTACTTTACGTTTCCACAACATTACACAGTGAAAATTTGTTATTTATTGGATTAATGAGCCGCTATCAATTGTCACTATTCCTATATTGAAATACAGAATTAATCTTTAAAGAAATTTTTTGAAAATTTAGTTTTAGGACTCAAAAGTTATCTTATGGCAGAAAGTAGTGCTTTATTTAAAAATACCTTGGTCTAAAGAAAACTTAGTCTTTTCTTATAGTTCTCTCCGAGTCAACTACGGCACGTTCTGTCAATTCCAAGATTTTTAGGCTGCATTTAAATAGCGAAGAACAAATTTACCTCCTCAATTCTGGTAACAAAGGTAGGGAAAACGCCATATATTTACTTGACCAATGGCAGAACAGATGTAGGAAAGGATAAAACCAGGCTCACATCACGACATTTTGAGGGTTTTGCTTCTCTCAAAGGTGAGTGAGAGGATTAGAACGTAATATGAATTTGTTACCAGCAAGGTATACGTGCCAATGTTTTACTGCAACTACTAGTCCGAATGTTTCTTTATCTGTTGCCGACCAATTTGCGCTGTGATTTTTGCAATGCTGTCGAGAAATCAGCAACTAGATGCAAATGACCATCTTTGTTATGTTTCGACAATACCCCATCTATAGCTTGATCACTATCATCTACTTCAATGGTAAATGGTTGCAAAAGATCAGGAAACTGTAATATGGGCTTGGATAAGAGCTTAGATTTTAATTGATTGAATGCCTTTTTGCAATCGTCTGACCAATGATAAATGGAACGATCGCTGGTTAGTGCATACAATGGTTGGCTGATGTGTTCGAAATTCGGGATAAACGCTCAATAGAATCCGGCTAGGCCAAGGAAAACTTTAAGTTCTTTCTTGGGCGAGGGTCGTTGGTAATTATGGGTTGCTTCTCTTAGGCGAGCTTGTAGCTTGATACCTTCTGGGGACAATGCAAAGCCTAGGAAATCTACTCTATACATGGAGAATACACATTTGGAAAGCTTCAGTGATATTCCTGAAGATCGAAGTCGTTGGAACAGGTGCTCAATATCAGTGAGATGTTCTTCAAATGTTTTGCTGAAAATCACAACATCATCCATGTATGCTAAAACACGATCCGTTGGCCGCCCTGACAACGTGATATCCATCATCTGCTGGTAGGATGCCGCAGCATTGCAGAGTACAAATGGGGTAACATTAAATTCGTATTTGCCTTGTGGCAAGGAAAAGGCGGTCTTTTCTTCATCTCCTTCGGCTAATGGCATGGACCAATAAGCGGAAGCTGCATCTAATGTGGTCCAATATTGCGCACTATACATTTTGTCAATGATGTCACGGATATGGGGTAAAGGATAGCAGTCCTTTTTGGTGACATCAAGACCTCGAAAATCACACACAGCGCTTTGAGCCATTCTTTTTTTGACTAGAATGACGGGAGCATTCCAGGGTGACGAAGAGTGCTTAATGATGTCATTTTATAACATTTCCGAGATTTGGGCATGGACTTCTGAATGTCAGGGATGAGGAATCCGATAGAGTATACAATTTACAGGATGGGTTTTGGTGCAAAAATGTCAAAAAAATCAGAACTGAGCTATGAAATTCGACCCTTTTTAGACTGAGAAAGATGTTCTCCGTACATTATAGTATTATTTAGATTGACAGAGTTACCTTCGCTTGTTTGATTGACTTCTTCTACTGTTTCGTCGATATTTAGTAACAAACCAATATTTAAGTTAGCATAGAGGGAAATTGGTTTTGCAGTTGTGTTCAGAAATGATACTTGAAAAATTTCTTCAATATTGGGGATTATCCGGCATTGCATAGCATACATCCCTGGTGTGTCCAACAATAAGGCAGGTTCAAAGTCCGTAGTTACCAAAGACAATGATTTACTGCATTGAACATGCACTATATGTTCTGATCTCGGTTGGAAACGACAGTATCAAGTAACTTCATTTAGTTATTTTCACTTATTATTACACAGTCATGCCAATTAGAGTCCAATTGAAGTCTATTTCTACGAAAATCGGATTGACCAGTAGGAAAATGCGATCAGAAATCTCGTCCTAAAAGGATATTTTGATAAGATTTAGAATTAAGTACTTTCATATTATACTAGACAATTGTATTGTGTACACGAATTTTGACATCAATCGACCCCATTTTGCTCATATTGTTACCTGATGCATTAATTAAATGATGTAGCGTGGGTTTAACAAATTGAGCCAGTCCAAGTTTCCAATGTCTATCAGCGAGCAGTTAGCCCACTATCAATTAAAGCATTTGTGCATAAATTAGCGAAGTCTAGTTCTAAGACGCAGACAATTTTTCTTGATTTGCTGTTTCATTGGATTGGTGTTTGGCTAGTCATTGATATTTAGAGCATGTTGGGTTCCAAGGTCCTTGGTTTCCACAAGCATGGCAATATCAGCTAGGACATTCCCAAACAAAATGTTCCAGGCTCTGGCATGAATGGCATTTTCTCCCACTTGGTGAGAAATGGCTATTTTGTTGATTTGGTACTCTTGGTTGATCCGACTTGTTAGGGAATTTACCTCGTTTCCCTCTTCTTGGGTACCCACACCATCGATTGCTAACAAAGTTTGCCAAAGTGGATTCTTGTTTACCCACGACATGAGCCCTGTGCTTGTCAATTGATGAATTTTTCAATTTTTAGATCACCTTTTCTGCAGTGGCATCAACCTTACACTTACACATTCATGAGTTTTGTTTGAAGCGAATGATTTGAGACCAGCCAACTGTAATCTCGTTGTCTCTGTTGCCAGCTTGTCAACATTGATTCCAGTGAAGTTAGGAAGTGACTTCAAGGCAATTTGCATTTTTGGATGCAGTCTGTTTAGAAAATAATCCTTGGGAATTGTCTTTCAAATGCTGTCGTCAAAAGTAGGATAGGCGAGTTTTAATAACAAAATTATTTTGTATGCAAAGGTTTGTGGAGATTCATCTGGTTTGTGTCTCCTATTGTTTAACTCGATAATTGCAATCTCCCGGTCGACCTTCCCACTTTCAAATTCTTTTAATAGTTCGATTTTTTCTGCGTCTTTCCTATCAGCTGCAGATAACCACATATAAATGTCGAAAACACTACCCTCCAGTTTGCTGACCAAATTTTGTACAGGTTTTTCTCCATCATACACCTTCAACGATGAATGCAACAACACTTTCTCCACAAAAATGTTCGCATCTCCAGTCCCATCAAAACATTTAATCTCGGTATCCATGTTTGAATTGATTCGGTTATAGAAATGTAGATGCTTGTATCAAAAAGAAATGGAGTTCAAGTTTTCTATTTAGATCTATAACCGCATGACTAAGATTAAGCATAAGGAAGAATATAAACAGCAAGTACGGGGGTTAAGATAAAATTGATTAACTTGATAAGTGTAGTGCCTCCAACAAACGTAGAAAGTGAATACTCCTTTATTGCACATACCTGAGAACAAATATGACCCAAAGCCGGCTGAATATCATGGTCCTTCATGTTCACAAAGAAAAGACTGACGGACTGTCACTTACTGGAATAGGTAATGATTTCGTTAGGTAATCGAAACATTGATCAACTATATTTGATGACTTTTCAGATCTTGATTGTCACTGCACGTTAGTTCCTGTAAAATTATGAGAAGTGAACGTTAACTTTGTCCCGAAGTAACTGGCTTTTTTTTTTGTTTTAAAGCACATTTTGTTTTCATAATCACATCACATATTAATGGTTTGATAATTGCTTATTTTATTTCCGTTCTTAAGATTCTCTGATCGATTTCCAAAGTCTGTTAACGTGACAATGGAGAACTTGCAAAAAAGGGCTTCAGCTCTGGAATTATGCAAAATGCACATACAAGGCTCTACAATTTCCTTTGACCTGCTACGCTCTTGTCGGTTAAGATCGCTTTGCTCACTGCACCATAAAATATCCTTCTGCCATCCTTGTTACTCTCAGAACTTCCTGATTGCTAGGTCAACTTCTGCTTGTCTTTGATACAAATAATACTTCTTGACTGGCAGTGAATCTAAGTGATCTCCTGTGAGGGACAATATTTCCAGGGAAAAAGTCACTCTGAATCAGGGCGATCTATATAGCAGGCCTAGCCAACATGCACCTGGAGGCCAGAGCTGGAGGCCATTGCTAACTTGATTTGAAATATAATAGATTTATGCAAGGTCAAGTTTGTACAGACTTGGAGCAATCCTTGCCGAGATGTATGTTTTATATTAGATTACTGTGACCTGAAACGGAAGTGATTTTACTCTTAAAACCAATACAGGATCTGAAGATTTCAAAAATTGATGATTGTGCTGTTATTCAACTGTAAGAACTCTCATTTGAATCTGTGACAAAAAT
>JANTCA010045190.1:0-36953 GCA_024741275.1 Chironex yamaguchii
GGCCTTTTTTGGTCCTACTCAGCCACTTCTGTTGTTTAAATAGTTGTAGCTGATTGTTTAAAGCACTTTGATAGATATTTGAAGCGTTTGTTCTTGCTTTCACTTTCATGCTTGCTGATTGATGGTAATTATTATAATAAACATCCCGTGTCATATTCTGAGCATCTCACCACATGCTTTACAGTTGTTTACGTCTTTGATTTTGTATTGTCTCATGTGTATTCCTTTTTGGGCATTTTTGAGACCGAGGAGCAAACATTCTTGAGTGTAGGAATATCACCAAAGATTCTTCATTCCTTATTGTTAAATTTGGTAGTGAGCACTGCACACCATAAATGTTAAAACAGGTCTATAAAATTACTGTTAACTGAAAGAATTTTTATAGGATTTGTGAACTCTATACCCATTGCTTGCTTTTCAAGCTTTCTTCTCTTTCTGTCACTCTTATGCTTAAGATATATTCGGGGATTTTCCAGAGAAAATCAAAAGCAAATGATCACAGATTCAAGAGCCTTGGATCAAAGGATTGTTGCTCCAACTCATTTTTGGATCTGTTACATAAGTTGCGAGAAATGTTGGTAACCCTCTGTGTATTAGAAAAGGAGGTACGAAATCTTGACAAGAGTTGCTTATCTTGGCAAATTGGTCAGACAGGCTGGAGTCCCGTGCTTAAATTAGCCATAGACAACGAATCATCGAGCTATAAATGTAAGAATCAAATGTACGGATGTCAAGAGCAACTTTCGATAAATCAACGAATGAATGAATGAACGAATCAATCAATCAATCAATCAAAATATTAATGGATTAGTCAATCAATCAATCAACCGTTTTTAAACCCGCTGTTTGAATGGGATTACTGCCTCCTTGTTTACACGAGTCTAGATGAATCAGACCTTGAGGCTGATGGAAGGCACCTTGATATTACCAGAATGAGAATAGTTTTGAATAAAAGTAAAAAGTAGGTTGCTCAAGAGTTAAGCAAATAGCACGTGTTTGTAAAACGATCGTCAATAGCATTTGATTTTCTACTGAAGCTTAAATTGCAGCAACTAGAATCCTGGTGACAATAGTATGATATTAGCCACAGTAAATACCAAGTCGCTCATACCATTTTAAAGTTACTTTCTGTGGCACCCTGTTTACCTGGAACTTGGAAGCGACTTCGCAAGCAGCCCTATAAGGAACAAAATAGCAGTGTAATAGCAGCTTACTTTCCACTTGTAAAGCTTTCCTTTAAAGTACTCTTAATCCAAGCCATGATTCTGGCAACTACCGTAATACAGTTTAATCAATTTGTCTTGGGATCATTTCCAAATTATACGAAAATTTCTTCGAAAGTGATACGTAAAGTTTTTAGCATATGTGAAATAACCTAGGGGAGACATCTCCCCCTTAGCATATCTCCCTGGCACAAAAAATTGAAATACAATTTAAGTTACTCTCAAATTAACAATTATTTCCTACTTTTAAAGTGTCAATCTCCTCATTGGCTCCCATAAATTGAAATTAATGGCTACACCTCTTATTACTGTGGACAAATGGGTGATAAAAAACAAAGGCAATTAATTAAAGCAAAAACAATATAGCTTTTCAAATCTGAAGTTAACGACACTATTAAGATACTCGATTGTGTAACATAAAATGATGGCCCATAGTGTCCTCGTTATGCACCGTTTACGTCTTACTTTGTACATTTGATGTTACCAGTTCATCAATTGCACTGAAAGCAATTAGAAACCTTTTATGTCACGCTCTTTACAGAACGGCTGAAAGTAGAAGTTGCATCATTAATATAATTGCAATAAAACATTTCCATAGACTTGAACGCATGCGAGAAAGGCACCGAAGATGCACACGGGAACTGGCTATACCACGCGCGATTGCAGAAACATGCAAGAACTAAATTTTAACCTTGTTAGTCTGAATCGTGAACATATCACTGCAATGTTTCTTCTAAGTATAATTGTTGATACTGACGTGTTTAAAATGAGCCTGTTAGTAGGTTGTGACGTGAAACTGAAGCAAGAAACTTCAGTAAGTTATAGTTACAAAACATTTGCATATTATTATCATGTAACAAAGGAGCTCACGAAGTAAGGGAAACTCCACAGCTTTGGAAAGCAGTCACTAAAGTAATCAAGTAATTTGTTTGAAGGTGAGGACGTAACTTTTTGCAATCAATTGCGGCTATCTGTGCGAGCAGTGCATTATTAATCTATCGATGAATTTACTTTTCTAGTGCACTAAGACCACATTTGTCCGTAAGCACCAGCCTGTCCAGTTCTTTCTGAGAATAGAATTTGTGACTTGACCATAACATGTTAGCAGAGCAAAAAAGCTGGGACAAACGTATGGAACTGGCATATATCTACCTTTGACAATGTCATCTACACAAGAAAACATTAACTGCCATTAAGTGTATCGATCCATCTCCATGAATGCCATTAAGTAGTTAATGAAAAAGTAGATTTATCAAGAACAGCTCATTACTTCAAAGGATAGTTTGGAAAAATGCCAGGATTATTCTTAAAAACGTTCCTCGACCCGACACTAGGAAGATACGAAGCTTACTTTTCTCATGACCAAACAAGGCAAAGCTAAACTGATTGGACTGCTTTTCTGGGAACATTGAAAGAGTTCCAGGATGAACTGTTACTGACAGGTGCCTGTTGTTTACTTTGGACAGAAGGTAAGGAAATTTGCGTTTGTTTCAAGTAATGTTGCAGTAGTGACAACGGGCAGTCCGGGGCATGTGTAGTAGCAGTCATAAAGAGAAGACTTCAATTCTTACCACTACAGTTAGTGAAGCCTTTCATAATGAAAGGTTAACAGCGAACTGAGCTTTATGCGATGACAAAATCTTAACCCTTTCAAACAGAAATAAAGCTGAAAATCATGCTGGAAGCCTGGGCTCTGGCTCCAGGCTAGAGTATTCTAAGGTCTGATGAAAAACTAAGTAGCCAAATAGCAATCAAATTTACAAACTCGTTTTCATATAGTCCAACTATCCATCCATGCACGTATCCATTCATCCATCCGTCCATCTATCCATTATCTTATCCTTCTGCGGACGAACTCTTCAATTTTCTCTTTTACCTCGTGAAAACACCACTAATTTGTCACCCATCAGTAGATTCTTCAATGCATTAAAGCACCCAGTCAAGCTTAATCTATTCATCCACCCATCGATCAATGTACCCATTGATTTATTCATTCATTCGTGCACCCATCCATCTATCTATTCATTTATCTGTTAATCTGCCTATCAGTTAATGAGTCGATCACTCGACTAGTTGATACGTTTACCGTAAATCCTCGAGTTAGCCTCCGGTGGGCTTATTCATTTTTTTAGTCATTTTTGGGCATGGGCCTATTCAAGGAGGGATTATTCGAGGGGGCCCATATAAAATTTTCTGAACCATGCCACTTAAACTTTTTAAAAATTTCTTTCTCTTTGTAATAAAAATTAATTAACTAGATATAAAAGTTAGAGTCCAAAGCAGATGTCAGTGTCAATGACGAAAAACATATACGGTTGTACTAATTTATTACCACTTACTTGTAAATTTACAATAGGTATGTTTACATTTACATAATATTTACAATGCTGTAATATCAAAATGCCTTAACGATTTTCCTCCGGAATTCGACGTATTCCTTGAGAGTGGGTTTGGATTTGTAGTCCCTCACTTCCGTGACATTAGGAAGTGATATCAGTTGCTTCAGCTCAAAAGCCACAGATTAGTTTAGCATTGTTCACATGAACTACTGCCAAGTGGAGTGAGTATAACATTAAAGGTCTTCAATACTTTCCGAACGCAAGAACTTATAGACGAGAACGTAGTAGCAATGTGACATGTAATGAAGTGGCTTTTCATATGCGAAAACCACACAGCCGGATACTGAATCCAAAACAAAGACAGTTTAAGGCTTGATATTACGAGAGGGCTAGGAATAGTAGACTTTGAAAACGCAATCATTGTCTTTTGACCAAGCAAGATGACATTTTAAATGATAAACAATTACTAGTTTATGCATTAAAGATGCTAAGCAAGTAACACGGTTTCCCATGTAGCATTTAATGAGACGAAGGATAAAATATCGAGGGGCCAAAAAACACAGCCTAACAAAGAAAACAATTAGTTTTGTTTTGACTTCAAATCAGTATTTCAGAATACCACAAGTTTTTTCAAAGATAAATTAACATTAATCATTTTCATGTTCCGTAGACAAGCAGCCGTGGGTACAATTTGTCAGATTCAACCAAAGTTTTCCACTTCTATCGATCAATAGCAGCTTGTAGCTTTCTGGATTGATTTTTCGTCCATTTCCAATGTTTGATAGCCAGCATTTTCTAGGTCTTCCTTCTTCCTCTTCCAAGGAGCTCGTCCATGCATGAATTAGTTGTGTATGCATAACTCTTCACTGTGGCAAGTGGTGTGACCAAACCATTGTAGTTTTCCTTTTGAATTATAGACAGGAGTGTTTCATAGTTTTCGGCTTTTTGCATATCTTTATTCTTAGCATCTTCCTTGGTCCTATTCGCTGTATAAGGTATCTGCAAAAGCTTTCTGAAGCACGTCGTTTCAAATGAATATATTCTTCCATCAAATACTTCATGGATTGTCAACGATTAGCAGCCACAGGTCTTGGTTGATGTAACATATGCCCTCATTAGTCTCAACCCTATTAACCATAAATGATGCAAACCTAGTTCTGAACATCTAACTATACTACCCATTGAAACACGATTCACTCGACTTCTGCATTCTTTTAGTAATATATCTGTTCTTCCTGCTACCCATTTATCATATTGAATCATATACATGCCCGTTTATCTGCTTATTCTATTGACCAATAGCTTCAGTAATCTAGGACTGATATATCAATACTTACCAACCTTAGATAAATAGATTCGGAATAGATCCTTTAAACAATCAATCAACCCTTTCATCCAACCCATTCATCCATCAATCCATTCATCAATCTATCTATCTATCTATCTATCTATCTATCTATCTATCTATCTATCTATCCAACCACCTATGCATAGATCAACTCCTTCACCATCCGTTTTTGAATCAACAGCCTTTCCAGTAATCAACCATTTGCGTACTCCTATATATTCTACTGTTAATATATCTATTGTTGCATTCACTAGTCCTTGCATATATGTGAATAATTATGAGTAATTCTACCGTCAATTATTCACTTATAGATCGCGTATTCAATTTTTTAGCTGAAACGTATCCACCAGACTATGTATGTATCCATCTATTCAAACATGCAATTATGCATCAGTCTTTTCATTCATCCATCCCTAAGTGAATGAAGCCAACAATCCATCCATCTATCCAGACGTCCATCCATCCATCCATCCACCCATCAATCCAACGAAAATCAATCCATATATCAATTAATTCATGGATCAATTAAGGAGACAGTGTATAAAGCTATTTATGCATCTGTCCATTTACTGATCTGTAAGTTCTTCAGTTGATTAATATGTTAGACCATCAAAATCTATTGTTAGAAAAGCTAAAATGTATTGCCCAATTGAGTGACTTTCACAAAAGACTAGTTTTGTAACCTAATAGCCTAAGCCATAAGAATATAATCGGAATAAGTATTCCATAGTGTAAACTTTAATCAGATTACAGAGGAAGACAAGAAAATAAAGTATAAGTCTATTCTAGATTTCTCGAAACTTTTTATTTGATTTTGAGCTTTCTGTACAATACTTAAAAGTGATAACTCGTAAACAAATTTGTGAGAAAATTAATTACAATTATGTGAATAAAAATGTATATTCTAGGCACATAATGAGATGCATATATTGCACAAATAAAACAAGTAGCCCTAGAAGAACGAATTCTTAACTTATAAACGGGACAATGTGTGATTATTACCGACTTTGCTTTCTGTTAGTAAGAATTCCTCTATTTTGCAGATATCAAATGGGAATTAAAACGTTGCAAATCAAACCCTTGCAAAGACCTTATTGCTCTTAATAGCACCTTGAGCCTATTCTGAAGTCTAGTACGGTCTTTGTAACCTTACTCGCTTTGCAGTGACTATTAGCCATGGAAGAGGTTGAGGGTATGACTTACCGCCGGATTAAACACGTAACAACTTAAAAATGGTACATAAAGCTCCAGATCGTAGTACTCATCACCTAAGGGTTATGGGTTTTACACATAGTTTCCCCTATGGGCTAGCTCACTAATTTACTGCAATGGTCCAGAAGCTAAGATACATAAAGCGAATACCACTTGTAGACAATAAAGTTTGGGGAGGAATATTGACTTGAAATCCTATCGCCAACTGTGCTTTCAGGCTGGGACTGAATCACTAAAGCAACCTACAAAAGCACATAGCCGGGAACTGCCAAAAAGAGGGAACTGGGTACAGACTTTTCCCACACATCAACTGTGTTATAGCGGTATTCGACAAAGCAATATAACATCTTTGTTTGCTCGTTATTTACAAATGCTGTATTCTCAGTCTCATTGCTTTAATTTTATCTGGACTAGCCATCAGCTAACACTTTCCCTTCAGCTTCTTTCCATCCTCAAAGTCCTCGTTCAAATTTCTTGTAAAAATATTTTAAATACAGACGTGCAAAGTTCTTGACTTCATATACAAATGAAAAATCATGACATCTTATTATTACTGCAAGCAAGAAATCATATACCCATTAAATATAGAGTAATATTGGAAATAAATTATTGTCTGACAAATAAACATGTAAATCAAATAAACAAAAGTATTAAACAAGTAATATAATGACATATTGTTGGAAAGAAACTGTCTGAATTTGGTTGACAGCTGTTGCTATGTTTACTTAATAATCGTCTGGTCCGGGTTCCGATCTAATGCTTTTTCTCAGACTTCTTTCCTACTTGCTACCACTGCAATGTTTGTATTACTTTGAAAAAGCTTAGATTGTCTAAATTGACAAGCTATTTTGCATCAAGTGGGTGATTTGTTTACTAGAAGTCGGACAATATCTATATATAAGAAGGAAAGAGTCCAAGAGAGCACTTATTTGGGCTCTCTTGACTAAGCAAATACCCCGTAAGTTGCCAGTTCTGTAACAAAAACAGCCTTTAGCTACTTAAAAGCTGTTCATTCAAACTTAAATGTTATATACTTGCCCATCCCATATGCAAGTGAAAACACTGACAGAACATAATTAGCAACAATAGCAAATAAATCAAACATTACCTCGAGCAAGAGAGTTCCTAAGTCAATAATACAAAGCAAAACGTTATCAGTTTCGATGCCTAACCATGAAATGCCCAACTTAGTGCTTATATTGCTTAGAAATGACATTGAGCAACAAATAGCTTAAAATAATTCACCTTAGTTAAAAGGTTGTTTTGTATGTTTGTAGTAAGTTTAATGTACACCTTTACATTAGAGAAGGCGCATTAGTCTGAAATGACTTTGTAGACATAGTAATCACAAATGTCTAAAATTTTGCTGTTCTTTACTCTTGTTCATTACCCTTCAGATTGCAGACACTATTTACTTCCTTTCACTAATCCTTCTGATTTTTCACCACCCCTCCGTACTTGGAATACAGCATAATCATAATTTATCCTTTACTGACGTATATATAAGTAAATAATAGATAGCATCTACAAAGTAGTAAAGTTTCAAAGTACTTTTGAATCTAGCGACTGGTACCTATCGGTATTTTTAGTACTAGATACAAATGTTTAACTTTATATTTGAAAAGCTGCGATGTTTGCGTGAAATTATCACGAACTATGAAGACGACTGGTTAGCAAACCACCTTAGAATTCCTAGATGCATTCATTTCTCCTCAGAGATATTTAGATTACGTCTTTAGAACAGTTTAAATTTCCGCTTTCTTAAAATAAAGCCCAGCTTATAATGCAACCGTTTCAAGCTGTTAAAGAAGATCTACACTCATGCCTTTACTTCTGATTCGGTATCAGTTTTTCGCCTTCATTTTTATCATTAAGATCATTTCCTATTTCATTAACAGGATAAGCTCAATTGCTTTTATCTTCAACATAATAACAACTACAGATTCCTGCAGATATCTAATTTAGCTATATTTTAGAAATACATAACCACTTGACGAGCAAGATAGTAAGACCATATGGTCACTTAAACAACACTCCTACGAAGAAATGTAATGATGTTTACTCAATACTAATTTAGTATTACAAGTAATAGGAATAACATTGTGACGAACGGTCAAAACCTGATTTGATATTAACGTACTTCTGAAGAAAGATGTGTTCTGACTTCGAAATAAATGCTTACTCTCTACTAATACTGGAGAACATTTCTCAAGGTATACAAGCCACAACTTAAATCTAACTAAAAACACATCCCAAGGGATATTTACCAAAGGAACTAAAAGATTGATAACAGAACAGTGTATTTGACATTGGTTAATGCGGGCAAAAGAAGAATTAATGACACAGATATTCAGCGACAATGTTGACGAAGGAGAAATGTGATTTTCTGGGCAAGAAACTAATCCAAGGCAAATAAACAAAAACTTTATCTTGCCAAATCCAATGCTCCATTAAGGTTTTATGCTGCTTTATGCTACTAAATCCCTTTTAAGATAACGGAATAATATTTGACGAACCACAAAGAATTACGGACAAGGATTTCTACATAGGATTGATGCAATCACAATAGCAAGTAATGGGTGTCCTCTAGAACTGTTTCCTACTGCGTAAGTAATTTTAACCCATTATATGTTTTAGTAAAATTATTTCCTGTCTTTTGATATTTATACACACAAAGTATTAATCATCATAAATTAATGTTACTGGAAAACCAACGTTACTGAGAACTACATTTCTACGTTATGTAGAGAATTTTGTCCCTAAAAGGACGACTGTATTTACGATCTTACTCCACCGACTTTGGGTATAAAATTGTTGTTACCGCAAAGCAGTACATGCTTAAACTCATCCACCTCAGCTTGCAAGCGGCGACATTGTTCAGGCACAAAGTCGCTGGTCTTACTGTTTGGGTATGCAAATAACTCTGGGCAACCAATCTCTCCTCTGGAGACTTGATCAGCTCTGCATGCCAAATCGTAAGCAATTTCTTCGCTGATAACTGAATCTTTCTTGTATTTGGGATGATTCCTTATAAACTGTCTCATCCATCGGGCAGTTGTCATCAGTTCACCTATAAAGCATTGGACACGATTACTATCATCGTCATTTCCATCATCATGATTATCATCGATATCATCTTCACCTCCAGCATCCTTATTACTCCCCCCGCAATAACAAAAAAATATCATTACAGTATTATCATTATCAAATGTATTACATAATTGACAATGTCTCTTCTTGCTTGTCTGATCTGAGGCAGATCTGTGATTTAAATCCACGAACTGTGTCACCTTTGATTAGGACGAGGTAAGACAATATTTAGGAATTGTCTTCCATGAGGTTAGCTAATAAACACGTTTTATTAACTATTTTTAATTTAAAAACTGTTAGGAACCTCACTTACCAGATGCTCTGTTTTGAATAAGCCGTAAATATTGGCTGATAGTACACCTTGTGTCGATATCAATGTCAACATGATCCAAGTAACAGTTAATGAGCGGAACTAATCCGGGAAATTCGTCTTTCTAGTGGGAACAAAACAAGAAAGCTCAAGTATTTGACTTACTTTGTAATAATAATCTCGGATAAGTTACACGTAAAGTACATCTTTCTGATAATATATCTTGTAGTACCAAAAGATATAAAATAAAGGATTTTAATCTCAACTATGGAGTTAGCTGTCGTTCTTGATTACAAAAAGGTATAGTGCCGGAAATACCGTAAATTACCGATGAAGCTCCCAAGACTCCAATAAGCACCCATGCTCAAATAAGCGCCCATGCTCAAATAAGCACCCATGCTCAAATAAGCTCCCAAGACTCCAATAAGCACCCATGCTCAAATAAGCGCCCACTTTCTCTTGAAAGTTATGGCGAAGTAGCTAACATCAAAAAGTAAATTACTATTCAAACATATATCTTTCAGATTTGTCCAAAGGTTGTCAAGACAAGTTTAGTATAAAGCAGCATGTCCGGTGTTTTCATGTTGACATGAGTTGCCTTCATCGATGGTGTTTATTGGGTATGCTATAAAGGAGTAAGTTTCTCCTCATTTGGTTTGATGAGCACGTCCACGTAAATAAGATAATTGTTTATTACATTACGGAAAACACATTAATTACGAAACACACAGATTTTAGACAGATTTTCATAACTCGCGTCAAGATAGGCAGTGAAGGATGATGTCCAAGTTCGGGGACAGAATCTGAAATTCGTCACCCTCTTTTAACATTATTTCAACATGAAAACAAATATGTAAGTGAAAATTTAAAAGTCTATGAACCTTTATTATCTCGAAGTTGTTTCCCTGATATTCTCAAGAAGAAAACCAAATGACGTACATACCTTGCCGTTTATGATCTTGTCGATCGTCATCAGTTCATAATCATCACTACATTGGCAATCAAAGTTGCAATTGCCTGAACAGAAAACAGAAAGTGACTTTATTACGTTTTGTCCTAAAAAAACCTGCATATGTACAGGTGCGTAAAATTTGCTATTCCCCACGTCGGTACACAGGAGTAAATTTGCATCTGGAATAAAAAATTGATTGGTTTTCTCGGTTGTGGGGAATTGCTCCAGTTATGTAGTTAGGACACATTTTTGTGTCCAGAAGGAAACAAAGCGCACGTATGGCAAACAGTATCTGAAATAGGCAACCTAAGAGGTGGTTGCAATTCATCTGCTTGCGCGTTTATCTATTCAAGGCATAGTTTGTGTTTTCTGAATATCCTACGATGATGGGATCTAGCACTGCACTCATTTCTTACTGACGAAGATTTTGAATTGAGAGACGGCAGTGGTTGTATCTTATCACGATGACATTCAGTTTTATTGCATTTAGCTCTAAATCAATCGGCTTTTTATCGTTTCCACTTTTTACACATTTCTTGAAGGTTTAATACTGCCGCATTAGTTTCATGTGTTTGAGATATTCATTTCTTCTTTTTAGAGGTGTTTTGGTAGTAGTTGTTTTATTAGTAGTTGTTTCTTTCGCATCACTATGCTGATAAACATTAAGCCGAAACTAGCTAAGAGAAAAGTATCCTTTTAAAGCTTCGTCTCTCTGCTTTAACATTCGGACCTGATTTTGTGTCATTTATCACTTTGTCAATGGTCTCAGGGATACACTCAAGGCATCAACAAACAGCATTAAGAGGTTTAGTATAATACATCCGTCTTGGCCTAAATATGTTTCAAAGCTTAAGTGCATTTTCTACATGTTTAATGACATTTATTAGAGCCTGAAGATAGACAAAAAGGTCCTTTACTTATGCATCCATTGTTGATATAACAGAAGTGTGTCTGTTGATATACCCAGTGAAATCACATGTTTCAAAATTAGTGTATTTAGTGCATTTATTTCAATTTCTTGTTACGTAAGTGCAGAGATAATAATTTTGGTTGTTTCATCTTCATTGTTGCCAACACATTCTTAACTATCACTTCTACTGTCGTTGAAACTGTTGATGGCCTTAAATTTTACATCAACAACCATTTTCCCACTTCACGAATATACACGCTTTCATAGTCTTCATTTGTAGTGTCTTCGTCTACTTACATTTTTCCAGATCTTTTCTGAAGTGAAACTTCCCTTCCAGAACAGCATCTCTTTTTACTGAAGTTTTCATGTTTTCTTCCATCTAAACAAATGTTAGCAATAAAGTATATTGCATTATCATAGTGCATCATATAATCTAAAAGTCATTAAACAGAGACTACTAATATTGTAGTTGTTCCTAATTTGGAATGAAAGTTATAACTTCTCTTAGATGGTTTAAAGATCCAAAACAGGGATCAACTTAACGAAACATATTGTACAAAACTTGGGGATCACCTCCTTTGAGTACATTCACGCCTTTCACATCTCACTTGTCGCATTGAACGTCCTCCACCATAAAGTTACGGTTTCTCTCGTGTGGTCTCCGTTTCCAGCTGGGCAGAGTTCGCGCTATTTTCTTACCAAAATCTTCTTATTTTTTGCGACATTCCCTAGGAAAGTCTTGGGCTTCTTGTCACCTGGATAAAGCTTAACATTTGTCTTTCTACCAAAGATCATAATTTCTCCAGGCCGTATTCGCTGGGGTGCAGGGAGGGTAATTGCCTCCCACTCTTTTCAAAGTCAACATTTTCAAAACCTCCCTGCAAACAATTATCAGCTATAAATACTGAACATCGTATCATGAAGTTTGCTTCTTTTGCCTTAAGCGTTATTAAATGAAGAGGTAACTGATGAACCTAGTTTTCGGAAAGCGTTTTGCCCCCTCCCACCACCCCAAGACTACAGTCCTGTTTTCACACATTTCTGGCAATTTGGTTCAAAAAGAAATAGTGGATGATTTTCAGCTACTAAAAAAATGATAAGCATGTGCGCCACAAGACAGACCAACGACTGCCACAAGTGGACAATCGAGGTTAAAAAATTTAAAATCTTTAGACAAGTTCTTCAAACATCTTTAGCTTAGCAGAAAAATCGTTGTGTTTGCAGTTGAGAGACCTGGTTAAAGGCTAACATGGTCGATTAGTATAATTAACGTCTGTTTTGATTTAGCTATAAGAAACTTAAACTTTCTTAACATCTTATCTTGCTCTTGCATAAAGCATAATTACAAAGACAAAAATGGCAATCCTCACTTTCTGTCATAATAATAAATATTCATGAAAATTATGAGCACTATGCTCCACTAGTTGTCATTTTACAGTTTGTTTAAGGAGGGTATTATCAGTTTTATGGCCAAAAACACTTTCTTTGTACATTTTGAACACAGATAAGAATGTTCAATTATTAGCAATCTAAAAAGAAACTTGTCGATAAAATGACAATCACTTAATAAGAATTGCTTTAAGTTCGACGAAAACTTACCTTTGAAATTGGAACTAGCAAGTTTAAGTTGTATGACAAAATCACTCTTGTTAACAAAACAACAAAAGTGACGTAAGCTGCATTTTCGAAGTCTGTCAGTTGGACCTATAAATAGCATAGACATTTATCATTACTAAGAAGGCATTGGATGTCAACCTTATCTAAAGTTTATTCCCAATTTGCACTGTTTAATTGGTAGTTTTATATGCTCTAGAATGCAAAATAGTTGACACTACACGTACACTGGACTATATCAGAACTCAGGTAAATCCAACATTAGAATTTTGTTGTCAGACTTATGTCCCGTTTACACTAGCACGCATTTAAAAGAGTACGGACCCGTTTCGAGTTCGTCATGACTTGCGTTAGTGCTTACCCTAGAAACTGTTCTGGAACGGTGTCTCATTTGTCGCCATAGTAACGCCAACCTATCATTTCTATATCGGCATCGAAAAGGCAAAATTTATTGTCTAGTAACCTACCAGTACCGGTGTTGAAGCGAACCAGCATTTTGCAGCTGACTTCAACGGCAACCAATCTAAATGGCTACACTTTGGAAAGCGATCCCAAACTAGCATTGATAGCGGATCATTTTCGGTACGGAGCCATCAGTTTCAGTGTAAACAGAAAGCCCATGTAAGCTTGTTTTGGTAAGGATCCGTTTGCATCCGTTTTTACGTAAATTTGGTCTTTGTACCTTCAAGGGACCAAATTTTCTACTGCTCCATAGCGAAAACTGACAATCTAATAACCACTTGTATATTAAAAGTATTGTCTTCTATACAAAAACTTGTAAAACATACAAAGATCTTTACAAGCAATTTTAGATTTCGACAAACTTAAGTTAACTCCACAATTCTACTTTATTGTCCTCTTTTACGCTACCGTAAAGTAAAGCCGGCCATTTTGACGCTAGCTAACTCCGTTTGTCACCAAAACTCGATAACAGCAAAAAATGAAAGTTGAATAAAAGTAAAGGCTTTGTAAGATTAATAATTAAGTTCATGAATGTTCAGAAGATCAAGAATACGACACAATACAGGAAGCGTATTCAATCGTTCACCGTTGCAACTACCCTTTTCAGGACACGAATATTGGGAATTGTCTTAGGGAACCTATAATGCAAAGTTTCTAGCTTGTTACTACTATCTTGCTAGAGTTTAAACTTTCAGCACAGCTATTCACCTGTAGCGTTTCCTTTTTGCTAAGATATGGATCTAGTTTTTTAGTTCAGCACAAGTTGCTATTTGTGCTTGTCTCACATTGAATATTATTTATATGGTTTTCACCTTACTGACAGTGTCAGAGAAATGAGATCAAGGTTTTCGAATCAACGAACATGCAAACGGACCGAAAAGAGTAGATTTAAAGCCGCTTTGGGACTAAAAACCTTTACTTCGGCCCCTATTAAGTCGGCTGTCTTAAAACCATGGTCCCTGAAATCACAGCATTTAGGATAGACTTAAAAGGGATAACTTCGAGTTAAAAACTGCGTTTGGTTAATGAATGCGAGCAAGTTGTAACTATAATTTAGTTTATAAAGTTTTATTATTACTTCCACTTAATTTCCTTGTATTAGAAAGGTAAGATGAAGAAAAACAGATTTACTGCTTGTTATCTCTAGTTGCATAAGCCCCGTAAGTTATCATCAATAAAATATCATAGTATATCATCAAATTAGAACTTCAACAAAGTATTTCCGTATATTCAATTATGATTCTGCTTATAGTTTACTCCTTGTCTTTGAATTACCTCCATGGGACGAAATTCCACTCGCCATCCCATGTTTGCTCCAGGTGGTGGTGGCTTGAAGCGAACTGTCTGCCAATTTGTAGACTGGATGTTCTGCAAGAAAAGAGAACAACGAGAAAACTATTTTTATCACCTTTAAGTGTTATGATACGGTAAAGTAGCAAAGGTTGCATGATTAAGGTGAATTAACCTGCAAACAGAGAACCAATCTAATGTGCATTAACGCCATATTAAAACAAGGATTTCGTAGATTCAAACAGAGAAGCGTAAAAAGGACTTGTAGTTGCTATATTGTTGTTATTTATAGTAAATAGCAACTACCAGTAAATATCGACACCAAAGTATTTGTTCCTTTATGTCTTAAACGGACGAGATAAGCGATAGGTGATCTTCTCTGTTTAGTAATAAGTACTACACTATGACAAAATCTCCTTTCTCTAGAATTGTCCTTGTTTTTCCCATTACAATTTCACAAGAAAATAATTTGTTGGGTGTAGGATATGTCAGGACATAGCATACCAATCTATTTTTCTTCAAATGAGGTTCTCAGTACCTACCTCAAAGTGTTCAAGGTTATTCTCGTCGTCAACAAACAAGGTATCCTCAAAAACTGAGACTGGATCTCGAATGAACAGGTGAGCTACATGTTCAGCAAGCTCACGATCGATGCCTTGAAAGTATCAACAGAGGAGAAAATTAAATCCACTTACATCCTGTAGGGTGAGCAAAAATAACTCAAAAGAAAGAAGTTAAAAATAAGTGACGTTGCTAAGTTAAAATGTGAAAGTCAATGTCTAAAAAACTACTCCATACCTTGGAAGACATTTTATCATTTTCCTTGATTTTATTCGTCATTCATTTACGGGGTAGCTATTTAACATTAAATATGCAATAAAATAGAGGGAACATTTGATTGCATGTTAATTCTATATTTGAAATCATTTAATGATTTTATCGGAATAAGGCTACAGGAGGTTGCCCACATATGTATAAGTTTGCATTGACCTTACCTGCTTCCAAAAGCATATCCAAGTGCTCTTGCTCATATAGAATCGGCACGTCGTTATATTTGGCACCTTCTTGTGAAAGGTACAAGTCAATGGAATCATACCTTGACTTTCTGATTACGAATCTGTTATTCTTCAGTGGCTGGCAAGTGCGATAAAAAATTTACCATTTGTTACTATCGGTTTAGCTCTATGCGTGATGGTACTTCCTTAATAGAACAGGCAGTTATTATTTATATCAAATAAATGAAAGAAAAGTGTCACCTGACGAAATGTACTGCTTGCTTACCTGTTTACCTTTTAAATGCCATCTTGTGATGTTGTTAATAGCTCATAATACTTGCATGTGCACTTGGGAGTCATATGTCACAATCGAATTTCACCTGTATCGTCACACTTTGGTCAGACCACCTAGGACGTCATCACCGACCTCAAAGGCACTGTTGTTTGCCACAACGCTATAGACCACTACCATAGACGTCTACTTCATTGACAACTATGGCCATATTTGCTCTTTCTATTATCTCAGTTATTTTATTTTTTGCATACACCTTTCTTTACCCTAGTCCCTTTTTTTGTATCTTTCCGTAGATCAATTCATTACCTTGTTGTTGCTCTTTGTCTCTAATCTGATTGGTTCTCTCTTTGCTGGTTTGTTTGGACCCAGTCCTCCTTATCTATGTATACATGATCTTTGTACTATTTATCTCTCATTCTGCTTCATGACTAAGGCCGTGTAGGTCAAAAATTCGGTTTTGGGTAGTTCTCTCCTTCCAAAGGGCGACAAAGCAGCAAATTGATGTACTAGTTATAACATACTATATTACTAATAAAGTTTACTTGGAGTCGAGTTTCATGGCTAGCCAAAAAAATGGAATGGCGAAATAATGAACCCTATCTGTTTACATGAAACCGTGAAACTGGTATAGGGACGAAAGTTTGTAAGTTGAGTTACTTTAAAACACTCAGTAAAACTATTTGTTAAATTAATGATCTTGTGCTATCTTTATTAGGCTATTTTAGATGTGATATTTCAACTCTTGAATATGGGCGTGGTTTGTCCTAAGTTTAGATGGGTCATCTTAACAGTGTATTAACCTTACAGCCAACCTCTGCATCACACACCCTAAGAAAATGAATGAATATAGACTGAATATTCATAAGTTAAATAATAGATGAACTAAATAACTGTTGCACTGAGACAGACCAATTGAATGATCAAACTCTGACAGGAAACATGTCATGTCTTGTTAAACCCAAGCACGATGAATTATCAGCCACCTACGATTAATTCCGTTCTGAATACTCAAAATTCTATGTCAGTTGGATAGGCTTATTTAAAATCACCTTGGATTTAATTGAATATTCTGCCTTTTGAGATGGATTTAGCTTACGCTTCAAAAAATATCACGACCACTCAAGGCAACCTTATCTCGCTAATATGATCAAGTAGTAGTATACTCACTACTTTTCCTTTCTCTTCCTCTGTTCTGTCATCGCAGGCTTGAGAAATAATATCCCAGCGGCAGTCACTGTCTAAAAGGTAGCCTTTGCATGCTGGAGTACCAGCTGACAATGCAAGCTGCATAAGAAGGAAAAAATAGTCATGATAATGTGGTAAAATAATAGATGACTCATGTGTTCTGGTTGTAATAACGCAACTGTACATTTTCTTGGCCTCATGTTTATCAATGAAACCAGAAACAAATGTATACTAACTTAAGCAAGGCTCAAAACTGAGATGTGTTGCACAGATTCTCTACTATCTCAATGATTCACTTGTAAACGTCCTTGATGGGCAGAGATTTCGCAAAGCTCAATAATGCTGCAGTCCGTTTCTATAATATGTGTCACAGTTATTAATATTGTAGGCACTGTGACTGCTACGTCAGTAGTTATCACAGAAAATTGTGTTAAATATGTCAATTTTGTTCTACTTTGAAATGTTATATAACCTGTATATCTCTTATAGTACAGTGCAACACAGTATAGCATATTATGGTCTGGTATAGCATAGTACAATGTGGTGTAGCATAGTAGGCCATGGTATAGTACAGTGTAGTGTAGTGCAATATAGTATAGTTTAATGTAATAAAGTATAGTATACAAAATCATAGTATAGTATGCTTTAATAAAACGACGCTGATTTTCAAAACATGTTTCGGTTATTCATCAGCCATCTTTAGTCGACATTTATTATAGTATATACAGAATAGGATAGTATTGTATAGTATATGGTAGCATAATAATAGAACAGTGTATAGGTTAGAGGATGGCTTAGAAAGGTCATTGTATGTAGCTATTACAAAGATACTTTCAACCGTAAAGTATACATTTTCTGTAACAGTATCTCTATTAGGCACGAAACAGGAACAGGTAGTAGGTATACATTAGAGGACAGTATGTGTTTACAAACTGAGGAAAGCATTTATTATACCATTATTGGTGCCAAAACAGCAAGTTGATCGTATAGTGCTCTTGTTTCATCGATGTTGCAACCTTGGAAAGTAACCTAAGTAAAATAGGAAAGGAAAGCCAATATTTAACAGCAAACTCACTTACTTTGTTTCAGGATCGGTACAGAAAATTACATGAATGGGTCATCTTTAAAATACTGTCCATCACAATCTCCAGGTACGTTTCCTGTATATAAACTTGCCGTATTGCTGGTAATATCATGCTACTTTATAATACCAATCCATTTCAACGCAATCAGACTTGTAATCGCATGCCTCTTAGAAGCTGATGCTTTTTGTGGCCACCGTTTATACTTGATCGATCCAGAAATGGTAAGAATTGGTTTTCTGTTTACATAGGGTCGCTTGGGATCTTTCCACTATTTGTGCTCATTTGGTATAGAGAGCGTTCCACTTTAGATCAATGTAACCACAGGCAAAATTTTTAGGTCAACCACAGACTGCACCGATCTCGTTTAGTGTCAGTCACATGATGTTCGTGTTAATGGAGTCTTAATATCATGTCGCCTGCCACCCACACCACGTTTTATGTCAATGAATGCAATACCTCGTTTGATGCGATGCAGCTTGTAGGCATTTGCGCCGTAAAACAGAGAACCATGTAGACCTGTATCATGTAAATGTGTAGATATGAAATCCCTTTATTTGATATAATAAACAAATGTGCTCAAAGCTTACTATGTTTCTGGATAATGCCCTAACATAAACATCATGACAAAAATATAGCAGCATAAATATTTTACTTACTTGTAAACAGCTACATCCAAATCCGAAGCTAGTAGAGTCCATGTAGACACAATCTACCTTGGAATAAGTTCTTGCTTCCTCATCATCGTTTGGAAACGATTCTCGGAACGGATCTGGCGTACGTTCATCTTTAAAGACTGTACAATGACAAAAGGTACATTATAAGTAGTCAAGCCAAGGATAGAGAAAGAATATATAATGCGATTATTACTAATGCATAACGTATTATTTGATGAACGCGTTCGGGATTTTATATGTAATTCTGTTGCATCCTTAGCGGATGCAGTGATCAAATATTTGGGGTTCGGGGTTGATTTTCAATCATCGGGGTCTTAACTCCAATCCTTTTGCATGCAGCACTGCTCAACATGTCGTGCCAACGTAATGTCACTTAAGTGACATACATTCACTGCTTAAGATGTATTGTTTACTATCACAAGCTTATTATAAAAATTTCATGATAAAACTAAAAAATTGAACGGCAAGGTATTCTTGAAACGTTAGTAAGACTTCGTGTGTTAAAGCTTTATTGGTTAATTGCCTTCTTTTGTAAAGTAAGCAAGCTTTAAAGAAAGAAAAAGTACTATTACTATGGTATGGAACACATTAATACCTGCAAAATATGTAACTTGCGCGATTTATCGGAATTTTATTGGGTTGATATGAAAAAATCTCTGGTAAGTTAACGAATTTGTATTCTGTTCAATGTAAATCATGAGTTTGCTAGCCAATAACAAGTACAAATATTTTCTTACCCGGCATGTTTATCTCAACTCTCCTACCAAGCCGTTCTCTTGGCGTTCGTGTCAAATTCCTAGAAAATTTGAATGGTAAATTCTTCAAGATGAGAAGAGCACTAAGATAACAAATTTATAGTGCAAGTGTGAATTTTTCTGTAGCATTATTTATTGCAAGTTCTTTCGGGGTAGAACTTATACAAATGCCTTAATTAGAATTAAATATCAGCCAGTTCTTTCACGGTCTCCAAAAATATTATACTATGTTAAGTTTACCTTGTGTTCAAGTGTTTCTTATTTACAGCTAGCATGTATTTTTTCCTTGATAAAGCAGATACAATCTTATTGAATGGCAAAAGACTGTTTGATTAATATACATTATATATTCTCAACGGCCATGATGGACTCATATCTTAATTTTGTTGCATACTTCCAACAATACCCTAGATTCTCTATCATGTCTCATTATTTGCAACTAAACCGTTATATCGGTTACATTATCAGATTATTAAGCTATAACAACGTTTATCATCTACCTCTCGCTATAAACATATAAAACAACTGCTTTATTAAGGATTGCAAGCAAGTTTTTTATCTATAAAGTGCATTGTCATGCGTACCCGAATCTAGGATGACTCTGGCTGATAATTTCGTCCGGAAAGTAAATGGATCGCGATTGATGATTGTCTTCAACATTGTTTTCAATTTCTGGGCTTGTAAAGTTGCGACAGCCTAATCTATTTAAGGAGAAGAGATTGAAGTCATTTGAAATAGTTCAACAGATAATAGTATGTGCGATTGAAGTAATTTGAGTTTCATTAACTTGTGAAAAGGTAAGGAAAAGGAATGAATATAGCGATGAAAAGCATAAGATAAAATGGATTTGTAACTAACCTACAAGGCCTTATTTGTTCTCTGACTGAGGCCTTGTAGGTCGAAAAATGGCGGATGGATTTACATTGTCCTCAAAAGGACCCTAAAGTTACCAATTCATTTTATTGTGTAGTCTTATATTAGCCAAACGGCACTACAATTTTGTTGCAAAGCGTACTATAGCATAGTAAAGGAATGCATTGACAGGACAACATATCACAGCATATCATACCATAGCATTGTATTTCATTGCATAGCATTACACAAAACTGCACAGCATACAGCATGATCGTTTAGTATCGTATTGTGTTGTATGATATAGTATCGGCTCAAATTGTCCTCAAAATAGAGTTATGTGGGGCAATTTACGGTACAGTAGTTTCACCAATAGCAACACATAAAGTTAAGAAGAGATGTCTAAAAACCGTGCTTTGCACAATGAGTAAGACTTGTAGGCATGGCCGTCAATCACATTTCATTTAGTAGAACGGTATATAAATGTTACTTACCTCGGAAAAGTTGCAAAGCTGACGAAGCTTTCACCCTTTCCCGAAAGAACTGACAGAAGTTCTTCTCGCCTATTAAAAGATATCACAATACCATACTGCAATAGATCAGTACGACTCATCCATTAAAATACCATCATGTGTCAGAGGATAAAAGGGTAATCTGGATTCCCATTTACATCGGTGCAATGGGGTGTTATGCGGTGAGATACGGAAACCCCGCACACTTCATATCCGACGCGTCAAAAGTGTTCCTTTCGACGTGAACATATTATCAGAACAGACGACGTCTTATTTACTGTTACGTTCGTGTGTAAATTGATATGAAAAAATGCTAGTACTCATAAAATGAGAGAATTAAACCTTTTATATTTTTATCACAAACTGCTTCGTAGAAATCTGGGTGCTCATTGTTTCCATCCGGGTGCTCATTGTGTATTGCTTGACAAACAGCTATGTAAAATTGAATCTTTTGACCGTTTTGCTAAAATACAATGCTGCAAAAAAAGCTATTAAGAAGATCCATTCTCGCTTACTTTATTACACTGTCCCGAGGCACTAGTATTCAAGCATTTCACAAAAACATATGGACCCTCAAGTCAGTTTTAGCATGTTAGCAAGCTTGTTATTCTAGAGTTTAGAGAAAACACTCCGCGTTCTGCGTTGCGTGCAGAACTTCAAATGCCGGCGTAAACCTGTAAAATAAAAACGCGCACCATATATGGCTTACGGGAGGAAAAAGTCTAGATGTAGCCGCCAAGCGTAAAAGTTATTATCGTGAGCACCGAAACGTTGAACCCAGGACTCACAACTGCAAATCTGACATGTGCCCTACTGGGCTAAGGACCTTATAAGAAAAGGTCGCAAGATTTTTAGTTTTCAACCCTGGTTTTCTATCAACTATGAAGCCAGGTTTACTCCCTCAGCCAGTTTGCATTTCGTTGTAACATTTTGAGAACATTACAACACATTATTAGTCCAAAATTATATTGCCTTTCTTTCACTTGTATGTCATTCCTATGTGCAATGTATGTTATTCCTATGCGCAGTGTATGTTATTCCTCTGCGCAATGTATGTTATTCCTATGTGCAATGAATGTTATTTTTATTTGCAATGTATGTTATTTTTATGTGCAATGTATGTTATTCCTATTTGCAATCTAAGTTATTCCTCTGTGCAATGAATGTTATTCCTATGTGCAATGTATGTTATTCCTATGAGCAATGTAAGTTATTCCTCTGTGCAATCTAAGTTATTCCTCTGTGCAATGTATGTTATTCCTATGTGCAATGAATGTTATTCCTATGTGCAATGAATGTTATTCCTATGTGCGATGAATGTTATTCCTATGTGCAATGAATGTTATTCCTATGTACAATGAATGTTATTTTTATGTGCAGTGTATGTTATTTTTATGTGCAATGATTGATATTTTTATGTGCAATGATTGCTATTCCTATGTGCAATGTATATTATTCCTATGTGTTATCCTTAATTTTCTTTGTTCATGTTAATTGATTTTCCGTTTGCATTTTACATTATAAGTTAAGCATCCATATGCTTGGTCCTGCTCTCGCGCACTTTGTTAAGGAGTATCACCCAAAATGTTTGATCATGACATTGAAAGCCTTTTTATACGTTTTGCCATTTACAATTTACAGCATGTATGCATAAGACGGTTATACAATGTGTACTTGCATTCAGGCATAAGTGAAACAGACCTTGCAGCATCTGAATATTTAATGAGTAGTAAATAATATATACACTTACCTTAGCTTCATGTTTGCTTCCACAATGTTAAAATGTCTCATGCATCCTCCGTAAGGTTGTCCTGGGCTTCCTAAAATAGAAATTCAAGTTTTTGCCTTACCCCTCTCTGGTAAAATACAATCTAGAAGAAGCAACGGTCAATATTATAAGAGAGGACTGGAGCCTAGACGAAGCCTATGTCATAGAACTATTATTAAGGAAAGAACTTTCTAGGAGTTACTTTAAATAGATATGACATGATATTCCAAAATGTTCTAGAAGCAACATTATAAAATATAAAAAGGCCTGATTTCAGTAGGAAAATTAGTCTTGAGTAGTTAACTGCTTTGTAAATAAGGCAGATTGTTGAGAAGATATTATCAAAGGGATTTTTACTTATTACTTTGGAATTCCTGATTACTGACCTCAAGTCAAAGATACAACACCTTAACCTCAGCTTTTACTCAATGCTTATCATTCCTACATGTCTCTTATCCATGTCCATTTGTCTTTTCCGACCTCCTTTGTTCCTACGTAACAGTCTTCCTTTCTAGTAACCACTGTGTAGACATTGATCCAAAATATTTTATTTTTCTCTTGTTTAATCATGTAGTAAAAAACAATGGTGCTTTTATAGCGGCGGCATTTGAGTCATACTGAAAATTTAATCCACATTTGATTGACCTTACAGAGGATAGGCAAGCCAGGAAACAGTGCCAGCAGGGTTTCCAAGATTTACATGAATCCAAAAGAGCAGACGTCACTGCGGTCACCAAACACTCTCAAATTAATGTTATGTACTTACTCTGTACAATAGATGGAATGGCATATCATGAATCGAGACAGCACTTCTTTTTACAATGCAAACTCTTGATTAGAATGGGTACAATAGCTCTAAAAAAGCCGATTTAGTTAACACTGTCAATTCCTTGATGTCGGCTTCAATTGGATTACTAAAGAGTAGTTCCAACATAGGATCCTACACATATTTAGATACTCTGTCCAAAAACATAAAAATATCACCCTTAATGTCAGTAATGTCCATGTTCTGTAGATACAGATCTAAACCACCCTTTGCTCTTACCAAACTGAGACGATCTTGATGAATGACAGGTGTTGCCTCCGATAGGACGTTAGTTAGTACACCACTTTCAGTGTTCTGCGTTGATATGTCTCTTAACACACACTATTAGAATATCAACAATTGAAACTTAGTCACTGTCACTGCACAAAGAAGGAGCACGGTGACATGACAATTCATACGAGTATCCTCCAGTGTGCACACTTATGTTTATTGCATCTGATGTTCATTGTATTTAGTTTTCTGTCCAAAGCCAAAGTGGGGCTGTTTAGCCAACTGGGCGCATGCGAGACAACCAAGAATAGGGTTTTGAAATTCAAAACCTTCATAATTGCAATTTGTCATTGTAATACAGGTTTAACAGGGTTTCCTTCAAGCCTGTTTGAGAATGAGAACGTGTTAGTTTGCTCTGGATCCGGGTTATTGATTAAATTTAGAATCATAAATTGAAGCCTTATTTTTAGATAAATGTGCACAGAACAACTTGACATAGAATTGTTTGGACTAAAGATAACAAATGCAAACTCAATAAAACAGACGCGAGAGAGTAATTTGTTTTCTATATTTTAGCTTTTATAGCTTAGATTTTGGCACTTCATACAATTTGGAGAACTAAGTTTTAAACATTACTAGTTTAATCAACCTTGCAGTTAGTTAAAATTTGAAGTGTTTATTTGTATTATTTGTTATTAGGAGTAAATATGGGATTCTATACTTTTGCTTCAAATGACCTTATTATTTGTTATTTTGCTCCAAATCATAAGGAAAATGTCTCAAAATGCCACATATTTATCCAGTGATGTGGTTTTTAACCATCTTCTTTTTTCAGAAAAGGTTAGAAGAGGTCATCTTAAGAAATACAATTTGAAATGACAATGTGTAATATTAGTTTTCATGGGTGAACATTGGATTCTATGATTTTGCTGTAAGTCAGCTAATTATTTGTTACGTCTGCTCGTCACCATTAGAAAAGATGTCACAAATTGCCACTTATAGGAATTTGCGTTTATTCATCTATTGATGGATTTTCAACTTTTAGGTCCGTAGAGATCATTTTAGAAAGAGCTGTTGGGATGAGGTAGGAGGCACCATGAAACCTCATATGATGCTTTCATTTTCATGATAGTGGTTGGTGCTACTCCTACCTCTTGATTGTCTTTCTAAGCTCTTTTCCCAGCAGCAGTGGTACTCATTTATTTGACTACGGACGATTGATTGCCGATCGAGCCACAACATTTGTGCGGGGAATTCTCTTACTATGAAGTAAAACACTACTTTCAGTATAGCTAAGAAAAATATTTTTTAAAACTCCTTCAAAATATTAGTCACAAATTGCTTCTTGATGTCGTTATAAAGGGACAAGTTTCCGATGACTCACCTTCCACTTGGTATTCTGTAAATTCTACCCTCCATTCTGTAGGATTTTTCCTAAGAATAGATAAAATTATACGTACCTATAGATATATGTCAAGTACACTAGCGTACCCAAGGGGGAATAGGGGGGTCCAGACCCCCACTTTTATAAAATATGGTCCCCGAGATCTTCAAAAAGATGCAAGTGCATTTAATGATACTAGAATAATGGCGTTTCTAATCAAATTTCTTTTGCCTGAATTGCTACAATATATGTTAGCGTCAATGATAATTGTAAAATACTTTGCTATTTGCCGTAGCTAACATGAATCAAATATTGGGGAAACATTTTGAAAAAAGGGCGTTTCCCCGCATTTGCGAGTGTTTGAAGGGCGTGGTCCAGAAAAAGGACCCCAGACCCCCCACTGCTGCAGCTCTGGGTACGCCACTGGTGAAGTACGAAATGTATTTTGATAATAAAAACAGGAAAAAACAGGATTCGCCATTACAATGGCAGTAGTAAAATATGCGCACAATCGGAATCGAATATAGTGCTATTTATCAAGATGTACCATTCTCTTAACAAAATCCAATGCAAGATTCAGATAAAATTTTAGAGTTTACATAATGCGGAATTAAGTTTCTGTTCAAGTTTTTTTCCAAAGATATTACACAATACACTATATCAGATATCAGCCGAATTACCTCTTTCCTGTCGCCTGAACTAATGTTATTGTGGACAACTTAGCTTAAACTCCTGTTACAAGTCAACAAATTAATCATTTTCCAATTAATTAATTACATCAAGTTTTTGGTTTTGTCATGATTAAAATTTAGGACCAGTAAATTACCTAGAAGTAAATTTTTTAGGCTTGAGTATTGAAAATATAGCCACAAAATATTCTGCATATAATATTTTGTATGATTACGGTAAGTCGGAGCAACATATTTCAAAGACATCAAATTATATTTTTCAATCAAAACAAAAGCAACTTATTGCAATTTGTTTCAACCCGTCTGATGAACTAAGACCCGTGAGATATGTTCTTAGACTTAGATGTTCTTAGAGTCTCAAAATGTACGGTATTGGGCATTACACATGCCATAAAAATCTTGACACAACTTACCCTGGGTTTTGCTGTTCAAATTCTTGTAGAATTGGCAGAATTTCGGTACATTTCAACAACAGCTGAACTCTTTTGTTTTCTTTGTCAAATTTGACCATTGTATACTCCAGCTGAAACAGAATGTTACAACAATTCGTTACGTTTACATATTAGTACAAATTCCAACACTATTTTATCAGATGATCCTTTAGAGTCAGAAAGCTATTAACGTGATGTGATGATGAAAGAAATGTCTATAAAATGACCCATGCCTGCAAATTCTTACACTTGATTGATCTTTTATAGCTTAATACTATCTCCAAAGTTTTTAAGTTTTCTCATCCCTTTGGTCATCATTTTCGAAAGTCGTTAAGTCATATAACCTAGCTACGAAGCAAATGTCCTTATAATTGAATACATTTTCTTTTCAAGTTAGTGAAGCAAAAATTCTTTAACTGGATGATTCGAATTTGCTGAGACGAACTTGTCTCCGCATACACCCTCATACACCATTACGATTTTGATAACACTTAACTGCCATATTTTGAATACAAAAAAACATGGCATGCTACTAGTTATTGTGTTTTGACACTATCTACAAGGAGAACGTTGTTTTTAAGATGAAAGACGCTACAATATCTCAGGTGTGGAATAGAATAATTTAGATTTAAAACCTCGTTCAAATAGACTATTAAATTACTCTAAGGTATAACTGACATTTATGCCTTAGAGTATAACAAGGCTATTGAAAAGCAAAGTTGATCTTAATTTTTATGCCTTTGAAAGCCAATTAAAGGCTTTTCCTTTTATATTGGTACTGACCGTAAATAATAAACTTTAGGAAGAAGTGATCATGTGCCTAAATTTGGGCTAAAAGGTTGTTAGCGATACACATATGTTTGTAGCATCCAAATTGAAAGACCTGGAGCTTACATGGCTGACGATCTTCTTAAGACATTCGTCAAGAGCAGACGGCAAATGCTAATGCAACAATGGAAGATTCAATTAAGGGCTCTGTGATTAAAGCTATTGCCTTATGGCTAGCAAAAATATTTTGAACTTTGATTACGCACAACTTCGACTAAATATAGAATGCACAAATCTTGTTGTTGTGAAATGTTAAGTCAGATAATCGTATTGTTGGTGTTGTAGCAGTTTTTCTTATCATATTGTCTTTAGGATTATAGAAGTCAATTCCAGTTTTCCTGTAAAGCGAGACTTGCAATCGTAATCAAATGTTATAAAGAAACAAAAAGAGCTTACATATAAGCAACGGAATTACTTGATAACAAGCCACGGATTGTGCATTCACGCGGACGTAAACGCAATAGGTTGTCTGTTTACAAAGAGGTCACTTTTAGGCAGTCAACATGAAAATTTGTCCTGACCATTGCCTTTTTGTTCATGTACCAATAATTCTGAAGATCCTTATGGGATAACCAGAATCCTTTGATTGGTTGAGTATACTCATCTAATTAATATTTAATATGTCTAAAATGACAGAAAATGAAATCACAAATTTGCGCCTTAAAAGTCAGATTACCATACAAAATCTTAGAAAGGACAACGAGTTTGTTGTGAGTCATAAACTTTAAATGAAAGACTCTGAATGACCTAAATGCAAGCATCGATTTTATTTTAAAACGGTCTTTAATCCGGTGTACATTGCATAGAGTGTCTCAGATGAGAATTTCCACAAAGATGTCGAAAGTCGATTCTCAGACAGATTAAAGGATTAACAAAAGTAAGCTTACGAGTTAATGCATAGATGTAATAGAATGTGTGTAGTAGCTTTTATTTTCGCTATTCAAGCACTTGCCATCGAAGAGTTGAGAAGAGAGAGTATAAATCACCAAGAATAAACAAACTGACTGGAGATATCAAATACCGTTTATGAAGAACTGAGATATTTTAAGTGTTGGGACAACAAGGTCGATGATATCAACAATCTCATGCTATACAATTCTGGGCAGCAATTTTCCATTGACAAAAAGTGTAAAAAGTAAACAAAATTGATCGCAAGAGGTAATAAAAAAGTACGGTTAATTTCGCACTTTTCGAACTCCTTTGCGTAAAGTACTTACAAGCTAAACGAATCATGGCAATCTCTAAAACCTTCAGGTTTCATGGAAACAGAATAGTTTAAATAAACAGAGTTTGGTTAGTGCAAATTGCGAATAAAATCTGATTTGAACATCTACAACTGCAAAAGCAAACTTAATTCGTGTTTCGCAGACTATCATTGACATATAAATTTAGACGACAAAAGAAAACGGCAAAGTGTGGACCGAATCCAACCAATCAGGATCATCGGTCAAAAGCGCGCCAAAATATCGACACCGTAAAGCTCCGAGAAACCCGATAAGTTTTTTCTGTCTAAATACTTTGTTTGTATTTTGCAAACGTGAGATGGGTGTTGTCTGGAAAGAAAACGTGTTTGGCAAAAACATGCGCTACCGTAATATGTTATGCAGTCCCTTGAAATCACGTGGATAAAGTTATAAGCGCTACAGGACTTGCGTAACATAAACTAGAAGCAGGTTCATAAAACAATATACTGCTGCTTCAATTAACCTCTGTTCTCTATGTTGCTTATTTGCAGGTTGTTTATTTCAATGGAAGCATATAGAAATGAATTTATTCAATAGGTCTGCTTTCCGTACACAAATATTATCCTTCTCGATTCTTAAAAAGGATGCAACCTGCCAAAGGATAACCCCACCTTCCGAAAACATCAACCAGTTTCTATTTAAATGTAAAATCTTAGTTATTCAATCATTTGACGCTTGTATTCAAAATTTCCAAGATTATCAACGTACAGGACTTTAATTTAACTGGCTTTCACTAATTTTGACGCATGTCTTCATGCTTACAACATTACGAAGCAAACACAGTTGAAGATTTCCATGCCATTACTAAATACAATTTCTTGAGCTTCCATTTACAAAACCTTGCTTTGACAACAAGACTTGTTTTTGTTCTTCTTCTTGAAGGCCTTACCCGCAAACCCTCTCGTAAACAGAGGTCGCATAGCTCTTCTATAACCCTTTTTTTTAAGGACGAAAGCTGATTTTACGACCTCCGGTCTTTGACCTTCGAACTACGAAGATATTAAATGCAAGAAAAGACATTTCTAAATTCCACGTCAAGAGTTCGCTTAGAAATGGATGAACTAACAAGGGTGATTGTGCTCCATTTGCCTGAAAAGAAGCGTGCTTCGCGAAATATTTTATTATGGTTAGGTTTCCAAAAGTCTCTGATAAGTGATAAGCCTTAAAGGAAAAGACTATGAGCTCAAAACACAGGTTCCTAGCTTTCACTGTGCTTGCACTGCTTTGTGGCCCAAGAGCATAAACAATGCATATTCCCTCCACCTTACACAGCAAACAGTGTTGGAAAGAAATTCGACTTGCTTTTAAACAAACTACAAAACCATGGCAGCTTATTATGTCTAATTCTATTACATTATGACCACGATGATTATTCATACATAATATAATTTCTGGTGGAGCAACTCTCCGATGCAAAGTATGCCTTCATATCGGTTAACCCTTCCAAAGCAATTTTTGAGAGGTTCCGTACAAATCAACACATTTGCCTATCAAAATAAGAAAAATAAGCGAAGCCGAATTGTATTTTAATCGTAGTATCGTAGTCAAATAAGCAAACTTTTCAAACTGAATTCAAACGACTTAACTTAAAGACTCTCTGCATTTAGTTTACTTAGTACAAGCCAAGCGTAACAACGAGTTATTTACATCATGGCTGCTCAAATGACCAAACTTTTATGACAAATCAGTATCATTACGTTTAGTGTTTGCCTTAGGTCACCTTTTTTATTGTTGAGGGCGTTGAAGAAATCTTTGTGTTGTATTCTCTTTCTCCAACCCCGTGAAAAAGCCTTATAACTTTGCAAACAGTTTTTGCCACCACTTTTCTGTAGTGCGCTATAACGTTATTTCAGTATCCTTAGTGTCCTTTTGAACAAAAACAGAAATGCGTTCGTTGAGTCGTAAATTATATTATAGCCATTGAAATTCTCTAACGTCGCCTGACTCACGCCTTGAAAAACAGGTTTGTTGGATGAAGTTTACTATATACTTGACATCGCATGGTTAGAAGAGCAAGCTTAAAATATACTTTACTCTATAACCAGGCTCTGTTATTTCACGAGAAGAGCAGGAGAAGGAACATAATTATTTTGATTAAGAGGTGGCCATTTTCATACATGTAATAATTTTTTTCGCAGCAATGAGGGAGTTCAGCTCCTGAAATGCTGGATATTTGTGTGCCAATGAGAGATATTTATGCGGACGGAAAATTTTAGTGGTATATGGAGCAGTATGAATCCGTTCAAACACAATTGTTTATTAAACCCTTTCATTGTCTTTGTAAACTCGTATAATAGATAAAAGACAAAATATGATGCATTTACCCTTTTATTGTCTATATAAATTAATATAAATATATAAAAGACAAAATATATGAAGAACAAGAAGTATTTTAAGTCATAAACTGTAGACAGTGTACGTCATGCTAATCATTTATACACTACAGAAGTGGAATCGGGTCACCGGGTCACTAAGTCATTCGCGTCACTTTTTCCGACCGTGTCACCGGGTCAATGGGTCTGACCCTGTGACCCGGTTATTACAATCTGGCTCAATTACCAAATATGATGATCATGTTAGGATCCTTCGTCAGCTATGAAAACGATTTATTTCGCCGCAAAGTGCCGAGATGTGGAGCTGACACACCTTCCAAAGGCCATTATTTCAGAATTCCGTCAAAAATCATCCGGTAAAAACCTTACTCTGGCCGTGTCTTGCCGTCAATGTAGTGGCGAGTCAAACTAAGTTTTTGCAAGACATAAATCCCACCATGCCGACCATTCCTCCTCCCCCAACCCCCTACCCCTCATTTCCTAAAAAAAATATTTGTGTTAGTTATGATGCGTTTTTCTGTTATAATTTGTGTTGCGTAGCACGACTAATTAATCCAAAGAGCACTATTTTAGATATCTACCATTCACATCAAGTTCATTGGGATAATTGGGCTCACCTAACCGATACGCCGTCCAGAGCAAGGACGAACTTGAGCGAGTGGCCAAGTCCAACCGTAAAATTGTTGAACTACCTTGTCGGACTCCATCTTGGTTAATTATTGGGTCGCAATTTTGCTGTCGTAAATTTGTAAGCCCTAAAGGAGGTGGTACAATATAGCGTCAAAGAGAAATACTTGGAGATTTTATTGCAGAAAATCAGGACCGGGTCACAAGCCCGACCGGTACACCGGGTCACTATGTGGTGACCCAGTCACACCTCTGATACACTAAACGTTTGCTAACAGTGTATACTCAAATGTCACAGCCTATAAGCTGTCTGTCTCATCTTGGAGTGCACTATTTGCAACTTGAGTTAATTAGATCTGTTCAAATTACCGAAAACCAGTCCACACTTTCGCTTAGACCTCACTCGTTCACTTAACACATAAATTAAGCATGTATTTATGTAAACAGACAAAAAATTGGGTCGTGAAAAGTTTTATGGTGAAATTTTCGGAAATCGGTTGATTTCAGTAGCTGCGGGAGTTGACCTTCAATGCGGGAGTCTCCCGGCCATTCCGAGAAAAATCACATGTATGTATCTTACCTGAAAAATCTAAAGGCTGTTACTGCAAAACATTGCACTTCTATAGTTTTGCATATTCTAGTTTAAATCACAAGTGCACACCTTCAACCACATCTCCAGAGCACTCTTTGTTTAATACTGTTCATAACTTCTTGTGATACTAGCTGTCAGTGTCCGTGCAACAGTCTATTGTTGTACGATGATTAGCACATGATAAGCACTTTCTACATCAGAGCAGCAAAGGCTAGTTTCTCGTTAAGCGTATGCATACGAGTACAGGCGGTAGATTCAGGTACAACCTACCGACGACAATATTTCCGGTTCTTTTGACTTTCACACACTTTCACTGTGTGTTTCCCAGCTTGAGAAGAAAATAATCTCCACTGATTCTGAAGTACCAAAAGAAGAAAGCCCTATTAAGCCTTTTTCTGTCAGTCTTAGAGAGAAACTGTATTGTTGTAACAGTAACTGATACATGACATTGAGTGTTGTTAACCATATTGCTTCTCAAATCGCTTCCACGTGCAAATTGTAGGGATGGCGTTCATGTTTGGAAGAAAGAGGAAACATTGCTCCAGGACAACGTTGGATTAATGGCAATGTAAAAAGCATGGAGGAATTAAGTTATAAATTCCAGTTCTTATTTAAACTGCAAAAAATGTAGCATGAGCATCTCCTCAAGCATTTACAAGGCAGCGTTCGTACGGTATTCCGATCTCGATCCCGGCTGGGATTGCTCTATACGCGATCTCGATCTCGATCCCGGTTGACAGATGCCGGGATTTGATAAAAGCCAATGCGATGTGTATTGGCAGGGCAGGCAGCATGTGGGTCGGTGGAAAATAGCATCGACTGATATGTGGATGAATGTCTGCATAAGCTAATATGGCCGAAAAGTTCAGAAAGCTATGAATATGAGTTGAAAGTGGCTACTTGTGTAACCAGTGGCGACAAAATCAAACTGCTACCAAAAAATGAGGAGGTTCAGATCACGAACGAATGCTAATACAAGGAAAACCGATTGCGGTAAATATTCTAGATTGTAGGTGATTAACAAACAATACTGATAAATATATATTTAAATGACCCTGTTTCATTATCTTCAAAATATCATTATCACTTGGAAGCATTGGAGAATCAGCATTGCTATTGTAGTTATCAATGATTCTTATAGTGTCACATAATTGTTCACAAATGACCTTTATTTGAATGTTCTGACGTTTCTTATTGTGTATAATAACAGATCCTTATTATGTATTCAACAAAGGCGCCCAAAAAATTTATTGCCAGGTAACCAACAGAAGTACATTTGAATAATCTTTTTGTGATACAAAACTTGAAAATCGCCTTGCAATTTTGCGACATTGCGCTGAAAACATACTTAAAAGCCTTTTTCATCTGACACTCCTGAGAGTATGAATCGCTAGAAAGAAAAGTTTAGATATTTGGCAACCTTTTTTTAAAAAACATAGGTCGAAACTAACCAATCATACACAAGGAAGGAAAAAATACAAATAAAAAGAGAGAAGGAAGAATCAAAGCATTATCGGAAGAGTCCACGTCTAAGTCCAATGTTAAAGGTACATTTGTTTCATTTTGTGAACGTGATAGATGTTATCAAGTTGTAACAATAGAATTTAACGTGACCAAGGTAATTAACGGTCATTGATACAATGCTTGGCGCATGGAACTACATGGAAAGACATTTCTTACAAATCGATAACGTGGCTTGAATACGTGTAATATTTGTGGCTCCTTTTGACTAATAAATTTAAACAGTTAGTTCTTTGTTTTGTTCTATTCCTTTTTTCCTTTCTTCGTAATTATGTCTCGAGTAAGATAAACAAAGGACATCCTTTAACTTTCACTGCTATCGTTTTGTGGACTCTGTGTACCTGGAACTTTTGTCCGTGCATACTATGATATTGTTTGTAATAAGTTCAACTTTCCTTTCTCTCCTGTCTTACTTCAATTTTTCCATTTATTTTTAATTGTTCCAAATCGTCCTGTCTTATATATGAGCCAACAAGTTTAAACAGATTTTTTAAATTTTTCTCCTGATGCATTTTCTGCGCAAACATGCTTCGTTATGACTTTTGCGTTTTTGTTTTCATCTGTATATTGCATTCTCAAAATTTCTCTCAGAGACCACATTTTTATTGCTTCCATGTCCACTTCAAGTACAGGATAAAAAATTCCTGCTGCAAGAAAAGATCATTCTGAGCACTTTAAGTACTAACGTTTTTATCCGTACGTCCGGACTGTAACGACGATGTGTCCTATGACAAGTGACGGATAGTCAAGACGTGAAAAGAACGTATCAGTGGTGGTGGGAAACAGAACGTAAATTATATGTTGAAAAATTGCTTTTCGACTTCACATTGTCATGTAATTTAATCTCCTGATGTCCATAAATTCGTTAGTTAATAGATGACAAATAATTGGGAAGAGGAGTATTTTTGATTTACGTCGTGAGAAATTACCCAGCTGTGGTAAAGCACATTTCCTTAAAAAAGTTTATGCAAAAATTATTATGTATTTGTAGTGAGTAATCGTAAACGTTTAAGCTATAGTGACTGTGGAAATCTGGATAATCAGACAATAAATTACTAAAGGCAACTAAGAAGCAATTCATACAATGGGAGGTGTCCAATTATCTGAGCAGCTTATCACGTTTATCATAAAAATGGTGCATAAAACCCTTGTATCTTCAGAGTTGGTGATAGTATTGTGCAATACGTGAAAAGATTTTTAATCACAAAAGTAACTAGTAGCAAAAGGCTTACTGTCAGCTTCTTAAACCCACGAAAAGTTCTGGAAATGGTTCTTAAGTCATTTTAGCATATTACACAATAGATTACGTGGAGTGACAAAAAACATACGACTTGACTTGATCGACAAATCCATACATTCACGTTCAAGGATCCCATGCATACATTCACGTTCAGGTACAAATTTCTCTTCTAATATGAAATAAAAGTTGTTCATATATAACTCCGCAAGTTAAACGATAAATACATGAAGATTTTTAAACGTACCTCATCTCCCCACTTTAAAGAATCTAAAGCGCGATCCTTTGTCTTGTTATAGGTGTGTATAAATTGGATTATACCATGTCGCTTGATGTGATCTGCCCATTTTTTGATATCTTCCCAATGATAGTTCTTTCCACCAAATGTCAGGAGTCCCATGATCAAACCTTGAAAATATGGAGAATATAATCTTTAACCAGACTAGCAGCAACTTTGTAGTCAAAGTTCACGTCCCTCCTTACGTCCGAAACGTTGTTCTACTGTCTAGTTCTTTTCGGACAGCGAAGGCATTCATATCATTTGCAGTATGCCACCTGTCTATCAATCGTTAACACCAACAACACTGAATATCTATTCTTATTAATACTAATTCACCTATGACAGCTATTGATTTCTCTCCATCTGCTAACCCTAATTGAAGTAGAAAAAGGGCGTCCTTTGAAAAATGTAGGGTGGCTTGCATTGCTTTAGTCATCAAAGTAGCATCCTTTCAGTTGGTAATTGTATCCCATTTATGAAATCTGCACTGTCATGAAGGAAACCACAGACAAAATCTGGTGTTCAGTGTTTGATTATAAATAACTGTTCATCGATGTAACACTCTTTCAGTCTTTCTGTAAATGTATCCATGTACCTGTGTATCTACCTCTAAATCGGTATATGTCCGTTTCCATTTATATTTAGAGACAATATTAAGGACCGATGAGACCAATTGTGTCATAGTGCCTTCACTGTTGGTGAATAACATGCAAACGTGTCATGAAAACAATCTAGTCTATTTTCATGATTAAATAAAAAGAGACCAAATGTCGTCCCGAAATACTAAATTTATGGCAATTTTTATACAAGCGTTGACTTTTTAACTATCATAACGCATAACTTAGTCTAAGCATAAATATTTGGCAATCGAGCCTTTTTCGGTTACCTAATTAAGATAGGCGACAGTTCATACACGAACACACTCACAAACACAGACACAAACACACTCACACAAACACACTCACACAGACACAGTCACAGTCACACAGACACAAACACAAACACACTCACACAAACACAGTTACATAGACACAAACACACTCACACAAACACAGTCACACAGACACAGTCACACAGACACAAGCAGAAGAATTAGGTAACATTGGACCAGTTAAAGTTTTAACAATAGCATCTTATTTATTTTTGCCTGTCCTCCTCTCTGTTTATCTATCTATTTATTTATCCATTCATACGTCTAGTAGTTGGCATTGGTCCCTTCGTACATGAAGAGTTAATTTTTATCATAGCTCTGTTATATGTATAGTGTAACATACAGTATGTGTCAAGTTCAGTTATGAGTAAAGAGGTTAAAGTCGACTGCCACAACACAAAGGCATTCTACCTATACAGTTTCTTGACCAAATACTTCTTAATTTAGTAAGATATGGGTAGCACTTCAGGTTTATCAAATTATTCTACATTGAAAAACTGCCACACGCTCTCCTTATCTTGAAACGACTATTTAATTTGATCTAAATCTACAGTTTTGTTCCTTCTTGGCTTTGTAAGCTACTGATGATGTTTGCTGGCTGAGCATCCATTGAAACTGTTGAAAATCAGTAAAAAATTTAAATTGTACCTAAGCGATGCGATCTAGTCATCGATACCGCGACATCATGATTTTCAAAAAGTTAATTTATCACTGGGTGGTGGCTTCCAAAGGGCTGATTATATGAAGCGGGCTGGCCCGGCTTTCCGAGCTGAGATTAATGAGAGATTAGATGGGAGATTTGATTGCCCGGCCTGGCCCGAATAAAACTCGTCAATACACAATTCAGCACTTAAAAACGTAAATGCATGCGCATATCCAATTCTCAGACCAACCTGCTTTTAAGTCAAATGTATGACAGAAACTTCAGCCCGCTTTTGCAAGGCCTACC
>JANTCA010045191.1:0-18863 GCA_024741275.1 Chironex yamaguchii
AAATATGCCTGTTAAATGCGAGTATTTGAATGTAATGCTGTAGAAGGAATAAAATATACCAGAAGTTTAAAAAAAAAAATTATTATTACTATTATTATTATTATTATCATTATTTCGGGTCCATTAAGACCTCGCACTTATGCCACATTTCCGTTTTGTCAAATTCAATTTAATAATTAAGTCCATGAGAAATTTATCTTCTAAATCCAACTCTCAAACTTGTGTTAAACGTGACTCAAGTTTATGATGTACTGTTAAACTATCCAACATAAGAGCGACTTACCTTCAGACGATGGATTTATTAAGAGTCTAAGTCGATCGATCAAGGTCTTAGTCCTTAATTTGCTAAGCAGTAAGTGTGCAATATGTTAACGCACCGAAATCAAGATATCAACTTCTGAGTGAATTTGGAGACTCTTTGTTGTCGAGTTTGTTAAATTTTGAATAATTTCATTTAGCGCGACTGAAATGCGACGTCTAAACTTGGCATTACCTAGGTAATTGATGCGTTAACCAATGTTTGTAAAGAGAGATTTTTAAAGAAATTTCGACGACAGGGGAATATTTGTAAAAGGGGCTCAAAATGACAAGAGAGATGCAGAGTGTTGCCATTTTTTATCAATATAGTGGACCAATATAAAAGCATTACTAATTAAATTACAGGAAAGGACCTAAGCTGCTGGGGATTGTTTATTTTCACAGTAACTGCAGGGGAAAGCATTTGGCCTACAGGGGAACTTCCCTTAACTTGGCCCTTAGTAGTGATAATGTTAGAAAATGTCCTGTTTGTAAATGATTTCAATGCGTTTAAAAACAACGTGCCTAAGTGATCCCAATTGGCAATTTCGATGATTACTTTAGGATGATCAATAGATGATCATTTATTGACGAAGGTTCGGAATATATGCTTTTGCATTGATTGTATTTACAACTGCCCGTCAACTGCACAGAGTCTGGTGCTAATCAGATGACGATACACTTGTCAACAAACGCATCCGAAAGCAGTGGCAGTGAAAACATACAGTCGTTATAAAACACTTCCTACCTGAATTTAAAGAAGCAAAACCAAAACTGCTATTCTCTTTAGGGTCACTCTTTTGATAGACCAATTTGAGGGTGAAAATAAGGGGGGAAAACATAATTAATGTTATAGGTGTTGCAAAACGTGTCCAAGCACGCAATGTTGCTATTAACCAGTGTATTCAATACTCCATGTCAGTGGCGTCTCTAGCCGTAAAAAACTGGGGTGGACGAAAAACAATTGCCCGGCCACACCCATTAGACTCTCGGAAAACGAGGGAAACGCCTTTTTAGATATTTTAAATCTATTTCGAAATTTTTGGAAAAGCAACTTTCTCAAACAGCATTTTGCGTAACGGGGGCTTTTTTTCACGAATGAAAATCGAAACAGTGAAGTACATCAATTATCTATTTACGAGGAAGAAAAAAGCAATGTTAATCTAGTGATTTCTGAACTTCAAATTAATCTACTTTTCTTTACAAAGCAAGTTTTCTATTCGAAAAGTTTTTTCAAGAAAATTCGAGAAATTAGAAAATCGACTTCTGGGAATACTGGGGTGGACATGCCCACACCAGTCCACCCCGTGGCGACGCCACTGCTCCTTGTGCTGAAATCATGTATAGACTTTCTCCAGATGAAAGTTAGCGGGAAGTTTCAAAGCACCGTGCCAGACTCATGTGTGGGCAATCAGTGATGTCTATTAATTTTTTGACTTGTTTTACCAGTAGCTTCCATAGACTGGTAGTGGACACGTTGCCATATCCTTCTAAAATTTTGATCCCCCATGAAATTTTTCTACGCCATGCTATTTTATACAATTTTATACATTTCGTAGACAAAGTCCATTTTATCTCCCGGGGGTATATTAGTCTCTGAGCCCCCTATGAAATAACCTCCCACTTTAGGTGTGCTTCTCTATGAAACTTAGATTTTTATGTCGATATGTACTAACGAATCGAACGTTTTATTGATGGCTTTAAATTGTAATCATGTACAAGAATAATATAAGCAAAACTACTGTCAAGTCAACTGATATTAGCCCCAAGGAGCTTTTTGCACTTGTGGCATACAAATTCTGTTTGCTGGCAGTACCAGACCTTCCATATGATACCACCAAAGATATATCAGTTGTCGCGGTAGGCCATTTTCCCACCAAAATCGATACCACGGGAGGTAATATAGAAGATATTGTAGCAAAATCCATGAAATTTTATCCAGATGTTTAAAATAATGTGGGAATAAAACTTCATACGACACTTGAGACCTCTCCGTATTCACGTTGTCGACAAAAGCGGCATACGATATATATAACAGAACTCTGTTGAAGACTACGAAAATGTTATCGATCAGAAACTGAGTATATCATGGCAAATATCAGTGATATTTCTTAACACTTAAATTCTCCCTCCTATCAATTTTACAGAGATAAATTGTCTCCAAAGAAATTTATTTCACAAGTCGGCTGATACATATGGGTATTAGTTATTAACCATGAATAGTCTTACTTATTTCCCATGTCAATTGTAATGTCATTCTCAGTATGATGTAGATTTTAACATGGTTGCAGTTGACAAATGCCACTGTTAGTAGACATGGATTTATTAGCTATTTAAGTTTCAAATTTACAAATCGGAGCTTTTCTTAATCGCCAAGTGAGAGGTCAAGAAGTCACGCGCGATACGCACGAAAGTGGCTGTTGCAGTTTTTATAGCAACTTGTCCCTCCTCTGTCTGAATGTTTATAACATAAAACAAGAAAAACTAGTTTTCATCAGACTGTACTCCAGATGCTTGTTTTGCCTTCTTCATAAAGTCCCTTTTAAAAAGGCAGTTTTATGATGCAGCATATGAACTGTTGGGCAATGTGCAAAAACGACGGCAAAAGATTTAATTTCGTTGCCCATGTGTTCATTGAAGCGTTCGGAACATGAGCGCTGCGTTTCACCTACCTACAAAACGTCACATTTGTCGCACTTGATGATGCATAATAAATTCGGCGTGATACATCGGAAGTTGTTATGAATGAAAACAGTGCCGTTGGGTGCTGTGATGGATGATGTCCTATATGTAATGTATTCTACATGCTGGCACGCTATGATGGAAGGATTTCTGTGGAGAGAAGGTCATTACTAGTGTGGTTGTGATAGGTATTTTCATGTGAAATCAGTGGGAGATGGATTCTTAATCTTATCTGTGTATGTAGATGACTTTGTCGTATCTAGAAATAACGCAGAGATGATAGAGGAAGAGAAAGAAAAGTTAAAGAAAGATTTCAAATGACCAATATGAATGAAGTGAAATTTTGTCTAACTTGAGAGTTTGCAAGACGATTCTCCTCTAGACGATTTTTGTGACGATCTTCATAAAAATTTGTATCAATTTCTCTGTTTAACGATGTTTCAAGCTGTGTGTTTAGATTGATTGTTAAATCTGATTGTTAAATCTTATTACTTTGGAAGAGAAAGAACGTTGTAGAAATTTACAACCAGGGAACCAGAGCATGTTGTTTTTGACCTCAACGAGCTCGTAACATTAAACCCAAAAATAGATATTTTTTCAGCCTTTGATGGCGATTTGATGGCGATTTGATAGCGATTTGATAGATCAGGTACAAACGGTACAAACGGAAAATGCAGATACCTATAGAAAACAACTTATTGCAAGTGTTGATGAAAGGGTTTGTTTGGCAAAGAGCCTTTTGATGAAAACTGCTTTCCATTTAACAGAACCTTGCGTGATTCTCCAGTGGTTAATTAGTATAAATATATTTTTCGTAACACGTGTCAGCCAAGTTTACTTCTGAGCTAAAAACTATCCTTGTCTCACAATGTCTGTTATTATGGCCTTCTCTCGTTTTTTCTAGTTTCAGTTAGGATGTGACGCTGAAAAATATGTTTCATTGTTGATGGCTCTTTATTTTGTCTTTGGAATCTTTGGCGCCTTTGTTCTCGGTTGGGCAGCAGACAGGTAAAGTGGAATATTTGTAGTTTAAACCCTTCAATTACCTGTGTCATTGCACCCGTACCTCCATTTGACGCTTTCTAATTTAATTTTTGCAGAATTTCTTTGACTATTATCAGCTGCAAATTTGCAGCCAATCAGTTTACTCAGAGAAGCATCGTATGCCTCCATAGTAAGATTGGCGTGCATTTTAATCACATGACAAGGCAGGATACGCTACTCAATGATCAGATTTGTAGTCAGTAAAAAATCGCAAGTCGCGTTGACAATGATATGTATTTGAAATTTGCAAGGTTTACAAAATCACGTTTGTACTTTGCATTAAATGCCATTATAGTGTAGACGTTCGAGTAGAATTAACAAGGGACCCTAATTGACAAAGACTTTGCCTAGTAGTCATAATAATTTGTCCCAGCTTCGTTGGACGAGAGCGTCACAGCCCTCTTGCTCCTTAGTCAGTTCGCTTATGATCCTTGTACAAGTATGACATTTCTTGTATCCCAGTTTGTCGTAATATCTGTATTTAGTAATTGATGGGAGTCGGTTTGCAATTCAAATTCAAAGTACATATTGTGAAATTAGGAGCGCCGTTAGAAACAGAAGGTGTTGTAGAAGAGGAATCCTAAAGGATGCATGTCGTGACGCCTAGCACTTGAACCAGTACTAGTGAGCTGACGGAATGATTGTTGTGGAAGGAACTCGTATCAAAATCGTAAAAATGTGCCGTTTGAGATGATTCAGTTATGTACTGAGGAAAGTCGACTATGAAAATCAGGCAAATCAAATGTATACATGAAGAGGAAGATGAAGTCTGGAGATGACGTAAGAGAATATTGTATGAAAAAATGCAGTGGAACTGGATTGAATGAAGATAAGATGATTTATAAGAAGGAAATAGACAAATCGAGTGGCCTCATTAGATGCGGCCAAGGGGATTTTCGAATATAGATAACGACGATGATGATGACGATGATAATGGTCATCAGTTTGTTTAGAATAATTTTTTCTTTTAGCACGAAAAATTATCTCAGTGTTATCAATAGATTGGCCGATGTTGCCAGCAGATTTGAAGTGGGACGAACTTCTTAACTGCGTCTTAATTGATTCTTGTAAACTTGTTGAAAGATCATCAGCACTGTATTGTAATGCAATATACTGGGAAATATTGACATGTAGTATGTTTTATTCCATTTATTATTTTAAATTGTTTATATTCCATTGCATTGAAGAAAGGAAAAACACATCACATTCGAGAACTTTCTGATTACAACTTTTCAATTTTCTCTCTTTACAGGGTGGGGCGTTTCAAAGTCTTCTTCATAACATACATTATTGTTAATCTTGTTGCCTTCGTGAGTTCTTTCAGTGAAAGATACTGGGTCTTTGCCGTGACCCGAACCATCATCGGATTTCTCGGGTCTGGAACTAACATTGTTAGCTTCGTCATTTTAAGCGAAAGTTCCAACTCTAAGCAACGTCCATTTATGACCCTGGTTCTTTGGGCAGTAGCATTTCCAGCGGGTATGATGCTCCTTGCTGTTGAGGCATATGCAGTTAGAAACTGGAAGTATCTTTTTATTGTTGCAACGGCGCCACACCTTCTTGTGATGGGACTTGCATGGTAAGAGGTTGCTTTAAAAGATTATTTTAAATTAAAGAGTTCATTAGAGACTTTAGTTATCGCAGGCATCATACATTCGGTTAAATGTCACGAGGTACCCAATTTCAAATCAGTATTTTCATATGAGGTAGGAATTCTATGTTCATTACAGAGAGTTATACGGTACACGAAAAGGACGGGAAAATGGTAAGAAATTTTCTCTGGCACGCTTCTGCCACTATTTCAACCTTTAAAACCTTTAAAATGTCGCTCTGGGACCTCGATATGAAGAAGACACCATATATCGACGTCAGATTCGTATTAACAAATTTTTAGAAGCATCTTTTAGTGGCACTAATAATGTCATATAGCCTAAATGTGTGACACTTGAGCACCCTATGACTTCCAATTAACATGTCACTCCTTCTATGCGTCCACCCTAACGCATCTCCCAATACGTCATGGACAATAAGTTCCTACGGAAAAACAAGCTTTTATTTGAAACAACTGACAAGTAGCTTCTATAAAATTGTCCAAAATACATCACTATGACTCTTTTGGACAGTGAGTAGGAAGAATCAGGTATCACAAATTTGTCAGTCACCTTTTCAAAAGTTTTATTCGTTTCTTTAGGAAGTATGTTGTTGGATTCTCATCGTGACATAGGTTCCTTGACCATTTTTACCTCCACAAGGAGGTATTTTTATGCCAGTGTCTGTTTTTTCTGTTTGTCTGTCCGTTCGTTAGCAGGACAGACATACAGAAAAACAAACACTGACAAAATTTCAGGAAGTGTCCGACCTGAGATAAGAAACAAATAATTAAATTTTGGGGATAAAATCCTGGATCTTGAATTCACTTTGTTGGTGACTATACCGTCATAAAACTAAGTCTTTGGAAGTCTTTGTGGGGATAACCCAGCTACCATATTTGGTAATGATATCTTCTCGAAGCCACAACTAGTAAGGAAAATGGGGAAAACCAATAGCTTAATTCTCAGGGTACCAAACAGAACGAACTACCATTATTGGTTACTCACGAACGGTCATTGATGCTAGTGAAAGCATCACGGTACAGCCTCTCGGTACAGCCTCCTGACTGACTGGCTACCTCATTTCATTTGTATGGAAAATTGGCTCCTTTCCTAATGTTATCCAAATGTTCATTGAAATATTTTCTGTAATTGTTGTTATTCTTTTTCGGCTTGCCATGGAACTTTGATTGTGGTATTGAAAATTTGTGTAACACGTCTTAAAAAGATATTCATACAGACGTTTTAAAGACTTGGGTCCAGGTCTACATTTGAACGCCCTAGAAGAAGATACTGTATAAACAGTTTATTCACAGCATGTTGTCCAACACATCTTATGTCGTGAAGAACGTTTTTGTGGGAAATTTTATTATCTTTTGACAGTAAAATGCCTGCGTATTTGCGCGGACATGACGCGTGTCAATGCAAATGTCGTAAGACTTTATGATAGCTGCCCATTTCGGAGGAAATTTAAGCCAGAAAACTCCGTAGCTTTTTTCCTGTAAGGACATGAGACAATTTTATTTGGTTTGTGATTGGCAGGATCATACACTTTAGCTACTGACGTCAACGAAAACGAGCAAAGAAAGAAGCGGACAATGAAGGAGAAGACGAGAATGAGTTACGAGATTGATTTTGCTCTTAGATGACAAAATTTGACTTCTAATATTTGTAATGGAGAAGAATCAATTCAAGTTGACAGTGGGGGCTTGGCTTTTTTCCTCAGAGGTTGGGGGGGAGGAGAGGGATACTGATCCCTCTATAAGAAGAATTTAGTTGTCAAGCTTGTAAGGAGGTTGGAGCTGGTAATTTTCCTACGACTTCTTAAATTTAACAATGTTGGGGATAGCAGAACCTGTCCTCACCTGAGCCCAATTTGCTTAACAAAGTATTAAAAAGAAAATAGAAACAGACTGACGTATCATTTCTGGCAACATGAATTTCCACGATAAGAGATCTGATCTACGAATCAGACCATTGAGATCGTATGGCCAAGTGTGCATCTCCGGTGAAACCTGCCATTAAAAATGGGGTAATCACTGTAAAATGCCTTTACTTCTTAAGCACAACTGAACAACTATATATGTTAAGCTATTCTTATTCACAAGCCTGTCTTATCTCCATCTGTAACAAATCATAAGTGTGCAAAATATGGTATTAATGTTACCTTAATTTTACGGAGCATAGTTCATTTGCAAATATTCAAAAGTGATATCAAAGTGAAAGATGTCAATAACAGTTTCATTACCAGAGTTGTCTTTTAAGGGTTACTGAAAGCAATAAAAAACTATTGAATGTGACAAAATAGGCCTTAAAACGTTCATCTGAGCATTTTGGAAACGATTCAATAGTGTGTTCTACCTCTAGTGACAGCAAAGTTTTAACCCTCTTCAATGCTTTATACCAGGGGTGCAAATGCAAGTTTGTTTCTTGGGGGGAGGGGGTGTGTGCTTAGAAGGAACCGAGTTTTCACAACAGCAGACCAATTTTTGCGAAATAGATGCTGTCAGGGCCGCTTTCGCTTTTCCCTTGATATTTGTGTTCTCACTCCGAGCATTACACGGAAACGAGATGAAGGATGTGCATTTGACGGAAACATTATCGTCGTCGTAGGTGTCAGTTTTCTTCTCAAGGCGTCAAAAGCAAGGTTGCTCATACAGACTCAACTATGGACTAAAAACATAAACCCATGTTCATTTAGTGAGTACACGTTGAGTAAGAACAGATGGTCTTCAAGTAGTTTTTTACAAAATCTTAGCTCCTTATCCTACTTTCTTGATCAATGTTGGCGAAAATATAGATTTAGTTGAAGGTGTAGGTAAAAGTGCCTGATGGCATTGGTACCGAACTGGATCTACCCCTGATGAATCATGAAGGCCTTAAAATTTTTTTGAAAGATTTAAACAGAAATATATTACGCTTGAACTAAATTAGTAACAAACTTTGTTCAAAAGCTAATTAGGTGTCCACTATTGGTAGCTTTTCCTACTTCGTAACATCGTGATTCAAATCAATTCTATCCGTTAAATCGTTCTCGCATGCTAATGCTAAGACTCTGATGTCTTGCCTGGCCCGCTCTGCTCGCTTGAAGCAGACGTCACCGGAGCTGTGAGGGTAAGCTTGAAATACCTCAGTGTAAATGCAAAAAGATTTTTGTTTATTAGTAGCTTGTGTGTGATAAACAGAAAATGGTTTACTTACAGAACCAGATCGGGACCGACTTAATCGCTATCAATTTTCGACTGGGATCCGGTCGTGAAAGTATTGGGGGTGACACCCCCACACCCCCTCATTTGTGTCCCTGCTCTAAACAAACTTTCTGCGGCAGTGGAGCTAACAGGGATGGCTACGGTAATGAAATACACCCGACGTACCATTGGATATGCATCAATCAACTTGTAATCTAGGTGACAAATGATATTTTGTAAAGGAAGGTGGTCTAGGTTTCTCTGTTTCTCAATCACTGTTTCAACTGCAACTCTACCTGTCACCTTTTTATCAGCACCTATAACACTCACCGCTTTAATTTGTGCACGATCCTTATACATGAAATTGTCAGCTTGGGCATAGTGACCACCACTAGCATCATCATCATCATCATCATCATCATCATCATCATCATCATCATCATCGTCATGATGCGCTGTGTCACCGTCATCATGGAAGACCAGAGTAAACTTGTTGAATATCTTGGAAGAGCTAAGTAGCTGGTCAGCGCATCTGTATTAGTCCAGGTTGTATATCTGGCAAAAAAAATCAAGGGCCATCTGAAGATCACAAGATGTCTTGTGCGGTTACAGGAGGCGAGGAAAGGGACTGGAGGGAAAAATGAAAAGCTTCTAGCAAGGGTTGCCTCATTTTAAGTCCATTGCAACATGGAATGTCTTACACTTGCAAAATCACTGGCCATCCATAATCGATTTCTTATTTTTTAGCTTCCAGTATAATTTATTTCTTTCGCGATCCTCTTAATGATATTCTACCGCTCGCTTTTTGGCGTCCATTCTAAATTTGGCGTCGCTTTAAAAGACTGCTGGGAGGGCCAGGCTGCCACTGCAAGGTGAACAAATTATTGCTGAAATTACAGAAAAAAGCTTCAGTTTTTTCGATTATTTGACATACCCAGTCTATAGCATTCTTGGGACGTAGTTTTTCTTCTTTTCTTTGTGATTTCCAATCTCTAAATTTTCTATGTTACTTCAGTGCTGTAGTTTGGAAGAGATACGAAATGATAAACGTTTCACCGAACGAATTTTTATATAATGACAATTTGACTGAAACTTTTTATAAGGTTGATATTTATATAGAATGGTCACCAAATACTTGCACCAATGTTGTATGCTGTATTGGGGATGCCACTGTATTGTGTCATTTTGACGTAATCTTCGTTTCATTCAAATGACCTGCATCGATGGTTACTGTCATTCTTATGTTATCACTTCTATTTATTTTTTTATTTAGGTTTGTACCTGAGACAATGAGATGGCTACGCTTAAACGAAAAAACAACACAACTGATGAAGGCAATTAAGCGAATACAGAAAATGAATGGAGTAGAATTACCCAAGAACTTCAAAGTGGCGCCCGTGTTACACAACAAGAACCATAAGGGCCCTTCACCCTGGTTGCTGTTTACAAACTGGAAGATTCTTTATACCACATTGTTTCTCTTTTTTGCCTGGTAAGTTGCAAGCTATCATTAATTAGCCTCAGTGTGAATTAGAGTCTTTGGCCTGGATCGAACGTGTCTTACAAAAACATGTGCATCGTGCATGCATGTATATTTAGGAACCATCTCAGTAGTTTATCTCATCTGATTTATTCATCGTCTTCCCTCTGCAACCCATCATCTCATTTAGAAAACGCTTATCCAAAAACGAGGACGAAGCGTTAGACCATTGAAAATGAAGCGCCAAAGAAGCCACCTGCCTGTTTCCTCTTGTCTCGCAATGTTACATGTGAGGCAAATCTGTGAACAATCACAATCTTCTCTTCCAATTCACGTAGGTTCTTATTTTAAAGTTGGGTATACTGAGCTCTTACTATTGCTGGTGAAAGTGGTATAATGCCTCCCTAAAACGCAGGGTTTCCAAATTAGAATTATCCAAATAAAGTACAGACAATTTTCTTGAGCATGTGTGCAGGATTAAGCCGGCTTTTTTTTGTGTAGTTGCAATTGTGTGTCAAATAAGGATCATCAAACTTCGAAAAACAATTTGAAAACAGCCTCATTTTCAAACAGAAGAGGAGGTCGCCGATAGTAAACGCTGATAACGAGTCTGAGAAAGTGTACGCTGAATGGGTACAGGAAATTGCCCTAAACCTCGCGCAAATAGAAAACTAAACTGTTCAAGGTCAAGGATCAATCATGTGGTTAAGATCCCTTTAGCCGCCCCCAAAACGAATGTGAAGTTTCCGTCACGTTTATGTAAAGGTCGGGTGACACATTCAATCCGTAAGAGAAGCCAGGGTTAAGATCCCCGTAAAATGTTTTCCTTGAGGACTAAGGCCCTGTTTACATGAAGATAGGGTCACCCTCCTAGGAAGCTCACCTTGCTAGAAGGGCCAAAGCGTATCCCTCCCTTACATGCAAACTCAACAAGTCAGGGTCACCCTAGGAGCATGCATGGAGTTGCCATGGATCGGTCGTGGTATTCTCAGGGTTTTTGCAGCGTCTTTCTGACTTACTCCTATCACATTGGTTTGCAATAGCTTCTAACTGATGTCTTCTAAAATATTCTCCAGGCCGATAAGCATTACAAGACATTTTGTTTTTGTGATAAAAATTTTGGCGCGCAAAATACGAAATACAGCATTGACATCAAATCGAGATAATTCTCCTCCTAAGGTCACCCTACCTTGAGCGTTAACGTGGCTGAAGTAAACAAAAAGCTGGCCCTCCTAGGTGGGCCACCTTACCTATGTAATAGGGTGACCCTATCCCTAGGGTAATCCTACCTAACATGTAAACACTACCACGAGAAAAAAAGAGGAGGGTGACCCTACCTTTATGTAAACAGGCCTTAAAATTAGGCTGATTATCTATTTGCTTAATAAATGCGTCCTTTAATTATTCAGACAATTAGTAGATCATCTTAAACCATAGCAGTTATTGGCAAAGATCAGCATATTAATCCTAAGATTGTTTTATTATTCTGATGCACGATTTCACACCATGTTGCCTGTTATTTCAATTATTGTAGCTTTACTGTCTCGTCGTCTTACCTGGGCTTAACTCTTGCAACTGGTGATCTTGGAGGTGACTTGTACAGAGACTTTGCAATTTCAGCATCAATGGAAGTGCCTGCAGCTGTTGTTGCAATACTGGTCTCCACAAGGTATACTCTTGCTTTCTGGCTCAGAAAAGGCAGTTTATTCATTTTATTTTGTTCTGAATATTTTGTACAAGGCCACGTTTGCTATAACCGGGAAAACTCCTGTTGAACTTCTAGCCCCGATGTAGGATCTAGATGGACATGTGAGAGGCTTTCGAAGATCTAAGCTGGTTCGATCGAAGGACTATAATGAAAGTCTGCGAGTTATAACTGATCTACATTCTGCTATGAAGTAAAATAAAGTTGTAACTTTACCGCCCTTGTGAAAAGACAACGCTCCATCCACGAGTTGTCGACCTACAAGACCTTAATCATGCGACAGAATGAGAAATACGTATCCCATAAGTGATATATATCAAGACATGTGGAATTGGGAAAGGACAACAACAAAAACACGAATCAATCTATGGAAAGGCACAGAAAGAAGGTAGAAGTAAGGTAGTGTTTGTATGGTTGTTAATGGAAGTCGAAGTTTTGTCCATGAGTGTAAAGAGTTTCTAAAACTACATACTGCCCTGGTTATAGACGTTATTACTGAATGGCTTTCTGGTTTAAGGCCTGTTCCCAAGGTTGTTTGGTTTGACGATATGCTTGGTTGAATATCTTCATGAATTTGCTATCAAAATAGTGCTTGAGCTACATGCAAGCATTTAGCCTGCAAGTTAACGGAATTACGCATGCGCAAATGAGATCTGGCACAAAATAATCACGATCAGTACATTGGCTTTTTATGAGGCAATAATTAAAAGAAGTTATGTTGATGTTGAATGTTGACTAGTTTTCATGTCTACTTTGAACGTGAAGACCACCAAATGGCTGCAGAGCTGTCGATAACTGGTAGCTCGAGAAGAGATAGTAGATTCCAGAAAACGCAAAAAACCCAGACTTAATCACTGCCATTGATATTTTCATGTCTTTGTATGGTTAACCAAAACTTGATATTATAAAGAGTTGGGTGCTTTTTAAAGGGCGACGTCTACTCAGACGGAGCTTTTGCTGTATTGTTCTTACGTTTGTCTGCGCCTACTGTTGCAAATAGATTGATCTCTCCCACTAGCAGACAATTTTTGGTAAAACGCGGAACACTATTTTACTGCGGAAACGATGTGGGAAGACATAATGGATGATGAAATTTGTACAAAAATCGAAAGTATTAACACCGATCGTTTATATGCCTACAAAGCATGGTGTCTTTCATAAATGTGAAAACATCGTTACATTGGTACGTATCTTAGAACGTAGTCAACGCAATTTTACTACAAGCCGACTATTGATTTGCTGCAAATTTCTTCACCAGTTATTACGGTGCATTAGCCTAGTGTTTAATCCCGCTTCGATCCTGAGTGTTTAAAGATACGGGTTAGTCAATGCAAACTTTTAATAATAAAAAATAATTAAAATTCCACCATTGTTTTTCAGGAGCCGTTTATGATTGTTCCTGGTATATAAGTTGCTTTTTGCATTATTTAGCAAGCCGAACCAAAGTTTCCAATTGCTTTACAAAGCAACTGTTTTCAAGTACAGCTGTTGTGATATCGGCCTTGGTTGTGCATGTAGTTTTTAGAGGGTAGGTTAAGCAGGCACGTTCTAACAAATAAGATGACAATTGTACAAACCAACGGTTGCGAATTCGAATCCCATCCGCCAATAAAACCCCTTTCCAAATTTAATTGGTAAGGGAATGCCCAGTCACAAAGAAGACACTTAGTTTATTCCCTAGCTCGTGATATGAGAATTAACTACGCCCGGTGACGAGAAAGCTAAAGAAAAAAGCAAAAGACATTGAAGTGAAGGAATATTGAATCAAGAAAATTATGTAGAATATTGGCAATCTTAGTGCGAGGCATTTATACGAAGATGGTTAGCTTGATTCCTTTCTGTTTTCTTGAGCAGGTTTGGACGGCGATTACCAATCCTCGTGAGTTTCTTTGTTGGCGGCGTAAGCAGTATTTGTATACCATTACACGTCTACATGGGATCAGGTAAGCTCATTGTAATTGCCTTTGCTAGCACGATTAAATGCTGCGCATAGGAATGTAATTGCCCATACTAAGACGTTAAACGCTTTTGCGTAGAAATGTAGTTGACCGTGCCGGCACATTTAAAAGAATCAGGAATTTTGCTTCCTCCATCCAAAAGTACACTACAGGACAATAAACTCACAGAGGCTATCAACAGTATAGTTATTAACTCACATCACAAGGAAATACTCATATTCCCATCGAGTACCAAGTAGAAAGCTAATCTAGTTGTCATGTGAAAGAGTTACGGTCAGTTTGCTTCTAATGATAGTGAAAATACTATAGCTTGAATGAATCGCTTGCTGTCTGTTAATGCATCTTTAAAAGATGTTGCTATGGTCGAGACTCAGACCTTAAACACCAGGAAAGAGGCATGCTGTTTTGGTGCACTTTGCGTCTAATTGCAGGTATGAGCGGCATTGGCGACGTACTCTTAGTCGAAAACCTTTACAAGTTTTGATAGATGATGCTTTACCTTATAGCTCTGATCACTGGTATTGAATAATATATGTATTTCATTTTTGCTTTTACAGGGTTAATTTGGATGCGTATTACTTTTGGCCTAAGTGGCAAATTTTTCATTACCCTAGTGTATGACGTGTTGTTTGTTTGGGCCGCAGAACTTTTTCCTACCATAGTAAGGTAAGATTATCTCTTAAATATGCCATTTCTGGTCTCCATGTCAACGTAGGATGCAGGATTCTAGAATTCAGCCGCACACAACAAAGGAAATCTTTTGTCATCTTGATTTTTTAAGTTCGTAGCCTCAAGAGCCTTCATGCTTTTTCCCAAAACCTAATAGTTAAGATGGTATTAAGTCAAATAGTTACGTTTATATGCCTAATCTACCACTATTTAGTCCATTTTATACCCCTGCTAATTTTCAAGACCAAAGGACACTTCAAGAGAAATAGTCTTAAAATTTGCAACTAGGCCTGGTAGTTCCTCACTCAGTCCTCAGTATCAGAAAAAGCTTAGTAGATTCAGGGTTAAAAATTATAAATTTTCAGAGCTTCTTTATAATTGTTGGTAATGAATAAAACACAAATTAAAAGACCTATTTCAGAAGTATACCTACCGAGATAAAGTTTTATGGTATAATTAAAGTAGCTAGAAGAAACGTAGAAGTGATTTCTGACTACTGCCTTTCTTTTTTAAGGAATATTAAGGATTACAACTTAAATTTAAGAGAAAATGAATGCGTGTCTCTTACGTACGCCACACCAACGGTGGCGTCCAAGCCCCATCACTTTTAGAAAAGATGGTCGACGAGTTTCGTTCGGAATGAAAGTAGCAATACCTTTAACGGCTTCGCCACAAAAGGTTTACTCAGAGCTAGGTCCCTAGGCACCACTCCTCCACTGCTGCGTAACCTGCTGTACAGCAGGGCATGAGAGCACTTCCTTTTCCATCCACTGGTCTGTGGATCAGTCGTGTTAATACAGAATAAATAGTTTATACAATAAACGATGATAATTAAAGGTCTTAATTACCTCTCCAAATTTTAAATCACAAGCAGATAGGGTGGCCTTGTACGAAATAGGAAGTAAAATCATGATTGCTATCGCTTGGACTTGTATTTCGGGTCTCTCAACTGCAAATGTAATGTTTTTTATACATAGATGATCAGCGCCATAGGAATGCTTGAAAAACTGTAAGTGATTCAAGGCCGATCGTACTCTCGTTTATTTAGGCGTCTCCTTCTGTTGGCAATATACGCTTGACATCCAGGTGTGTTTTGTACCGACAGGGTACCCATTTATTGCTATTTGCTCCGTTTTCGGATAGATGTAAATAGGGATTCTTGTGAAGCGAACAGAAGGAAATATTGTCAAAAATTTCCTTTTGAGACATGGAACAACCATTATATACAGCGTGCGTGCTTGCCCTTAACATTTCAACTCGTCTTAGAAAGAGGGCTTTCTTTCGGATTTGCAAAATAATTAATCAGAACAACCTTTATATACGGCATGCGTATTTTCCCTAATCATTGCAACCCGTCTTAGAAAGAGCTTCACTTTTAGGGCTTGCAAAATGTTTTAAAATCTCATCAGAATCTCAAGAATTATGATTTTGTAGTGTACTTGCCAAGCATTTGCTACGCTTTGCCGAATAAGGCTGTTCACCACAGATGTGCGGGACTAAGTTTATCTTGTAATCTTTGCAGGTCAGAGGGTTTGAGTCTTCTTGGAATCGCTATCTCGCTTGGATCTTCTGCTGCTCCTTGGATTTCAAAATGGCTTCGTCTTTATCATGGGACGCTTCCATATGCTTTAATGGGGACCCTTTCCATTATATCGACCTGCCTCCTCTACTTTTTACCAGAAACGAAGAACCAGGCAACTCGTGAAGAGATCGTCGATTTGACATCCACGGAGAAAACACAAACAAAGGAAGAGAAGGTGCTTCTTCAATTGGCAGCTGAACAATTTTGATCGTACAAACATTTTTGCCTCTGGTTTTAGTACAGAACGCTGAAAAATGTTTATTTTCATGAAAAACGTTGATTATCTATAAGATGGGCTCTCTAGTTTTTTGTTAACTGATAAGTCGTGTTGACATTAAGGTCAGGCAAATATTTTTTTATTGATCGTGTTAAATTAATGCGAAAATATTTTTATTGTGTCGTCTTTGGTCCTGGTGTAGATACGTCTCGTCTGGGAAAAAGGGTAACATTTATGGTTGTGTACGTTTCATATTTTTTTGGCATTTTGTTGCGACAGTTATCTTTGAAGGAGAGGTTATTGATGCTCACTTGCATGCTTTATCTATGCATGCGTATCTCTGTGTTGCTATATTTGGCGTTAACGCCACTGCATTTAATCTGCATACATAGCTGCTAAAACTTGGCGCATATAAAAGTTCAAAAACTGTGTTTGTCGACCATGGCGCCATGTCCTTAACTATCTTCTGGAAGCCGTGTGTTGTATTAATGCGGTTAAAATCATTCTCCAGAGCTTTTGACACATTACTGTATTGTAAATTTCAATTTCGTCGTATTTCTGTGACTTTGTAGTAAAGTTTATGTGTTTTTAGCGACAGAAGTAATTTGACTGCTTCCTAAATTTTGAAGTAAATCTGATAATACACTCCCGACCTAAAATGACCTATTGTGTATTGGTAATTCATCGTGGATTGAATTTTGCACACTTTTTGTAGACGCAAAGATCAAGAGATAAGGTCAGTGACGTGATTTCTATAGCGTGATGTGATTGTAAATACAGATTTGTTTCGTGTCTGTACGAAGATTAGAGCTTGTCTGAAGTGAGGACGCTCCCACTATCCTACCCGTTGAGAGGAAGATTAGCACTTTCTATTCAGTACTCAAACTCAATAGAAAACTACATACTTAAAGGGCTTTATGATCTGTATTATCTACACTCTAATTGCTGACAAGGTCACTATTTGAGAAAAATCGTAGAAATCTGCTAAGGTTAATAAATACAACCTCTGAACCAGAAAGGCACTTGACTCTTACAAATAATCTTGAATCAACTAGCTACCAGTGCCCGTGAAATAGCCCGGTCAAACAAATCCAACTAAATAAACCCATATAAGTAGTTCCACTCTATGTTGCAAACTTTTCAAATTCAAATACAAATCCTGTACGTTCAAACCCTTCAGGGTTATAGAAGGTAGGTGGGCTCGGTGTTTCGTCCCCGTATGACCTTTTTGCCCTGTCAAATGTATCTTCATTGATTTTCCGCAGTGTGACAACATAAGATGTACGTCATTTTGCCTTACATTTATAGAATTGGTCTTTTACAACTGTAGTGTTTTTAGAATTTTTTGCTTATATATTTTTATGCAAAATTGGATGAAAAAACCCCGATAGCTTGAAATACGTGACCAAATTTTGTACTTATGAAATGGTTTTTACGTTCTTTAATTAGGTTCCACAATTCATATCAATAGAGCAAATAATGCATGTATGTGTTTTCCTAAGTGGTTCAAATATATGCCTTGCATGTCTGTCTCGTATTTTCTTCGGCTAGTTACTCAGTTGTAGGTTTTGTAGCAAATATAAACAGTGTGTTAAGAAGGCGACAAGGCGTCAAAACCACAGAAATGTTCTGTTGTCATCTACTCATGCGATTTGCGTCTTGCATTTGCCAATAATGAGTGGAAATTTAATTTTGTACTGGAGTGTAGCCCATGGTGATGTTATGAACATGAGTGAGATGTACTAAAAGTTGCCAACCAAAGCTTTGGGGAATTGTCCAACTTACCTTAAAAATAGTTTAAGCAATAAATTGGTCTACAAAGCTTTTTTCTTGACACTGAGCGCATAGATTCGAAACAATGCAGCAATGGACGACAATTTTTACGCTTTAAGTTTAGTTCTAAATTGTCGAATAAGAAAGAAACGAACCTACGATCGGGAAAACAAAGAACAGTATACAAAGGACTGAAGAACGTCAAAACGATGCATGTGAAGCAATTCGTAAGTCGCTGTCATTGGGAGTAAAACAACAAATTCTTCCGGTTTATAGAGGCTTAATGTGTCCTCCCAGGCATGAACTCAAAACACTACGATGGAAAATGAACTTTGCGTTTGCTACTCTCTAACAAAGTTATCGCTGATGCCAGTGGCACAATAAGGACTATTTAGCAGCTTCTGTTATTTAGCAGATGTTGTTATTAAGCAGCTGCTCTTACTTAGCAGATGTTGTTATTAAGCAGCTGCTCTTACTTAGCAGATACTATTATTAAGCAGATACTGTTATGTAGCAGAATCACTTTGCGATAAGTATAAGCGGCCTCTAAAAACCTGGGACGAAATGTGAATCTTGCTTTTGAAACCTCTGTAAAAAGATTATCACTGATGCCTGTGGCACAATATGGACTATTTTGCAGCTCGTGTTATTTAGCAGATACTGTTATTTAACAGCTGCT
>JANTCA010045202.1:0-18862 GCA_024741275.1 Chironex yamaguchii
GTCACATGTCCAACTTTTGACCAACAAGGTCTTCGTCACATGTCCAACTTTTGACCAACAAGGTCTTCGTCACATGTTCAACTTTTGACCAACAAGGTCTTCGTCACATGTCCAACTTTTGACCAACAAGGTCTTCGTCACATGTCCAACTTTTGACCAACAAGGTCTTCGTCACATGTTCAACTTTTGACCAACAAGGTCTTCGTCACATGTCCAACTTTTGACCAACAAGGTCTTCGTCACATGTCCAACTTTTGACCAATAATGTCTTCGTCACATGTCCAACTTTGACCCACAAGGTCTTCCTCATGGGCGGTTTTCGAGCTACCTTATTCGGAGTACTTTTCGCGCGGATATTATTTCACGGATGGAGACTTTCCGATATTTCGCGTGGATTAAACTTCGCGGATGACCTTAGTTAGCCATTTTTCACATGGATTGAATTTCGTGATAAACTTTGTTAATTCTTTTTCACACGGATTTACTTTAGCAAAAACTATACAATTTTTAGAGGAAAACATCTTTATTTTTTATTTCATTGTTAATGTATTCAAAAATATTCCGTCATCTACTCCCATATTGAATTCGGACTCATCGTCAGAATCGCCACGGTTGTTGACATCAGGATGTGTTCTCAAAAGGTACGAGGAGTTGGTTAAATAGCTCTATGTTAAGCTAACAAAGGAAGAGATCCTTGGAACATTTTTATTTCTGGAAAGTCAGGACACCAACTATGGTCTTGGTCATAAAGGCGGGTCATCTTGACTACAACTGCTTCTGATATTTCAAAGAAACAAAGAGGAACATCAAATGTAAAATCAAAGGCTACCCGTGATCGAACGCAATAAACACGCTCAACGGAATAGGGTTGAAAAAATGAAAGATGCGAATGGATCATCGCTCTCGTAATTATGTTTGACTAAGGGAACACAAAACTGTTGCCCCAGTTCCCCAAGTTTGCTATCTTTGTGTTAGTTACATCAAATTGAAATGGCCTAGCTTACTTCTTCAACCATTCAATAGCACAACAATTCCCTCTTAACATTGAAGGTGGTTCATTCAGTAGCCCTTGGATATACAGTGCTGGTATATTTTATTACCATGTTGGCAAACAGTTATTATAACAAACTTAAATATTCTTACCTCTCCGCTAACTTTGTGATTCGAGTGACAAGATTCGTTCTGAAATATGTGTCTACTGTGGATCGTAAATGCCCGAGCAGTTTCTCGCAAACTACGACTACGTTACTAGAATTAGTCATCTGATACAGTAGATCCAAAGTCTATAGAAGTTAATTATCACAAAAACAAAAAATTAGGAACACAGGCAACGGAAAAGAAATCCAATATCTGAAAGTAAAAAAATTAAAACATTACAATAAACATAAGTCTACTAGCACCTTCTTTTGCTTTTGATTAAGAAAAATACTCTAACTTAATCAATTAGGATATATGCGACGCCTCTGCCGAATGAAACGCAATACAAATTGTTCTTGCTTCATTCTCTATTTCTAAAAGAAAACTCGAGGAGTTGGAAGGTAGAGCAAAAAGATACAAGAAGTGATGAAGAACAAAAGGACATGAAGGACTTACCTTCCTTTTTAATGTTTCATCAGCGTCACTTAAGCTATCAATAACAGTTGATTGATAACCATTGGAATATCGAATATCAATCGCAATTAAATGTCCAAGCATGTTAATGCCTACGAAAAAACAGCAGTGTTTTGCATATCTACAAGAGTCACTTTTATTAAAATGCGTAATGAAAACACAGCTGTTTTCTGCAAGCAAAACCGATATCGTCTACACTTAACAAGTTTGGTGACTAAAAGGGCTTTTAAGAACGAAATAGCGATCTTTACGTGAGATGGGCAAAAGGGAGCTGTCTTACATAGACGCATAAAGGATCCATTAATGAAGACAGATTGTTACAAAAAATGTTACAATTAAATGCGTGCGCACAATTTGCCAGAGTCACATTTAACATGGCTCACATATATATATACTTGGATCACACAATTCATGCATGTTACGTAACATTGCTCAGATTTGCGTTGTATTACATTCCTTGGGTACAATTCAAATTCAGTACTTGTACTTAACTCTTTACAATGACCATGGCTGAGTTTAATAACAATCCTAATAATGTGTTGAATCACAATGCTTGAATGCGTGTTGTATCAAAACAATTGGATGTGTGTTGTAATGCGTCGATGCATGTTGTATCAAAACAATTGGATGTATGTTGTAATACGTCGATGCGTGTTGTATAAAACACTTGGATGTATGTTGTAATGCATCGATGCGTGTTGTATCAAACCACTTGGATGTATGTTGTAATGCATCGATGCGTGTTGTATCAAACCACTTGGATGTATGTTGTAATACGTCGATGCGTGTTGTAGAAAACACTTGGATGTATGTTGTAATGCATCGATGCGTGTTGCATCAAACCACTTGGATGTATGTTGTAATGCATCGATGCGTGTTGTATCAAAACACTTGGATGTATGTTGTAATGCATCGATGCGTGTTGTATAAAAAACTTGGATGTATGTTGTAATGCATCGATGCGTGTTGTAGAAAACACTTGGATGTATGTTGTAATGCATCGATGCGTGTTGTATCAAACCACTTGGATGTATGTTGCAATACGTCGATGCGTGTTGTATAAAACACTTGGGTGTATGTTGTAATGCGTTGATGCGTGTTGTATCAAATCACTTGGATGTATGTTGTAATGCGTCGATCCGTGTTGTATGGGCTCCGTTACTGTAGACTACGTTGCGTTGTTGTCTACACCAGCATCAATATTCTACAAATTTCTAGTTACGATTATAATTGTCACACATAATGAAAACAATATCAGTATGTAACATCAAAACCTAAACTTACAAATTCTTTACTAAAAGCTTGCGGCAATTACACGTCACAAGGAATGGGCTCTAGAGGATCAAATGGAGGATAGGGCCATGCAAAAAGTACTATCCAATCAATGTGAGTTCGGACTCAGTTTTTCTCACACCTTTTCACAGCAACATCTATAGCTTAAAATCACATCAATACTTTGAATGATTGGCGGTTTCATAACGTAAACATGTAAACGTACCACCAAACGTAAACTGTTTGTTTTCTTACCTATATACTTCATATTGTTTGCTTTTGAAGAGAAAAAGCTTGAAAGTCTGTTAAGAACCATGTTAATTAAAAATTGATCTGGGTAGATAGCTGTTATGGTCTTCATGCATTCGTGGACAACAGCTAAAACAAAGAGATGATGCGCGAAGGGGCTAAAATGTGTAAATACATATGATCAAAGATAGTTGCATTGTAAGATATTGTTTTTGGTGAGCATTGTTAGTGGAGTAATGGAAACACTCATTTTGAAGACTGCCTTTAGAAAACAAAGTTTTGAGACAAATAACAGCGAGTAAACAAACTAGAAATTAATAAATCCAGTATTTTGTTAACAATAACACTGGCTAGTAAGAGATATAGGATGGCCGAAGGAAGCCTTGTGCATGGCAAAACACACAATACAAAAATTTTTTGAGGGATATTTTTGGGTCCCTTTTGATCACGGGTCCTTGGTACTTACACTAAGAAGCCCTAAACTTTGTAACGCCACTGAGTACTGCTAATTTCTTCTTACCAAATCTGGTATCACAAGGTGATAACATTGATTTTCGAAAAGTATTGTTAACTGTACTTTCAATCATTCCGCACGTTGCCAGTCGTTAAAAGATATGACAAGAATAGAAATGACGTTAATCTCTCTAAAAGTCGAAATTTTTAACACACTGCATTTTGGCTTAACCATGCCAGAACTGAAAGAAATTAATACATTTACTTTTTGAGATTGACAGTCTTACAGTGACTCTTTTATATTCACCCAGCAAAATATAAAATGATGATACGATAATTAATGGATATTATTCATGAAAGAAAGATGGGGAGGCGTATATGGGGATGGTGATCCGGCGACCTTCTGCTTAACAAGCAAAGGATTTTGAAATGAAGAGCTGGAACCGCTGTTTTAAAAAGTGAGTTATGATGTTCTTTTTCATTTCTTACTTCAAATCTTTCAAGTTACTTCATGAACGAACACTCCACTGAACGATCAAAGAGGTAGAATTTCTAGAGGTAGAATTTCTAGAGGTAGAATTTTAGGTTTCTTCAGGCACGAGATGCGTTCCATTCTTACAAGCAATATACAAATGTATAAGATTTCGGAATAATGCTGTACCCTGTCAAATGTACACGAGAGTAATACAACTTTTGCAAATTTTCAATTGCTGCGGTAATTTTGTTAACAATACGGCGCAGTACATACCGCAGCCAATGTTACTATTGATTGAAACTTTGTCAAAACACAATCCTAAGACTTCGTACATCTCTTGACTGCAACTAAAAATGAAAGCGATAATGAACGAAGAAACTTAAAACAAGTTCGTAAAGTTTCGATGCAGAGACAACACTAATAACCAGAAATTACCCTTAAATACTCCTTTGGGTCATAAATACCCCCAAGAGCAAGCGAGAGGGGTGGGGGGTGAGCTGAGCATTAGTACTTTTTATGCAACATCAAAATGGAAGCAGGATATGGTCAAATCGACGTGATGTGTTGTATGTTGCAAGCACGAACATTGGCAGGGGATCGAGACAAGAGATGTAAATGACTACAACAGAAGATGGTTAAGGTGACATAGGCTGAAAATGAGAGTAACGATTCGATGAACAGGCATCCCAGGGGACAGAAAAGTAAACTGTCTTCCGCCACAACACAAGAAACCACTACCAAAGACTTACCTCCAAAAAAACACATATTTACATGACACCTTTTAAATTCATTCATATTTTTCAAGCTTGTGTTTGTTTTCATTGGCCTTGCCTCTCCCCCTCTGCGTTTATACTTTTTTTGTCCATCTGTTCTTACGTTTGTTTTTACTTGCCTGTACTCAGATAGGTTCTTCTGTAGTGACGCAATCATTAAAACATGACACCACAATTTCACTTCTGTACTTCGTAGCTCAGTGGTCAAAGTATTTTGGCCGGAAAGCAGAAAGTCGTAGGTTTGATTCCTAAATAAGGCCAACGAACTTCTCTACACTGTCATTTCTATAAAAGTCTAAAGCTCAATGACCCCATTACAAACTGGTAAATATCGGCTGCCATAGCTTGTGTCGAGAGGTCCTTGTACCCACTGAGATTTTAGGAGGATATGAGTTCGACCGTTCGGTAAAAGGAGCATTTGGTCATACTGTTACCGGAAGGAAATCGGGTTAGGGTTAGATTTGGTGCTCAGGATATAACTGTGGATCAGTGCATAGGTAACAGCAGTAGGAACTCTAGAAATACATTGCTGGTAGGATTTTAAGCTTTCATTATTGTACTCAGTGTAATTCATGCTCTTGTCCTGACAGGACAAGAGCATGACCTGACAGGGTGACATAAAAGCAAACACTTTTAGCTGTCCAAGATGTTGCCATCAAAAGACACAAAATGAAAAACCTCAGACAGGAAAATCACAAAACTGTGTTCATGTGCTCAACATTATTGGGATCATAAGACCAAAATACTATGCGTCACTATAAATTTTATATTACCTTAAATCGTCCGCACCAAGTTCAGCAAGTATCTGCAATGCTCGAAGTAAAAGCCATGGCGCGGGTACCCCATGATAACTGAAATCTGCTGGTATCCGTGACTCCAAAACCTGTTTTACTACACTGACAAGTGTTGCTGTTATAGACTTATACCTATTGCGATCTTCCTGAAGAAATTGAAAGAATAAAATGATATTAAATTTTCACACTCATGATCATTAAATAGTACTTAATATGAAATAAAAAGGACAGTTAACACTATGCAATTTTGACTCAAAAGTTTGACTCAAAAGTTAGACGTATGAAAAAAATGCATTGTCTAAACTAGCCTTAACATCAAAACACATTAATCCAATGAACTATGTGCTATCAATCGTTATATCAAAACTCAGGTAAATACTGCTTTAGCGAGAAAGGTGATCTCATACCATCCCTGGCAAACCCCTGAAGCATGCCAGGTTTGCAGAATATTTCATGCCTTCATTTCCGTGAAATGGAAAGCTGGCCCTATTAGTTTTGTGGGATTTTATGATGAGATTTATGCTCATTGCTTACAGTTTTTGATGCTTTCGTCATATCGTCACACACATCGTCATATCAAGGTATAGAAATTTGAATCCCAATGACATAGTTAGCACCTCACCGGACTTGATTGCTAATAACTCGTGACATACTTTAATCTGTCAACTTCTCAAAGGGTTGTGGACTTCTGTTGTTAGCTAGAGGATAGAAATCCCTATCTGTCCGTCAAAATTACTATAAATGGAGACATTGCTTGAAAAAACTTTACACCAGTTTTTCGACTACTCACCCTCACACACCTGGAACCTTTCCGCAAAATTCTGTACTGATTTAGAGAAAACATCTTACATTAAATGCACACGTCATACTTGATATATCACAATTACACTGCCACCATTAGCCACCACGTAACCACACTACATCCTAGAAAGTCAAATTTTTACGGAACTATTGAAACTGAGCAAATGAGTCATAAATCCTGACCAGCCACACTGCTTTTTTACTGCTCTGCTTTATGGCAAGAAATTTCTCCCATTGAAAACTAAACTAATGTTCCTATCTGTTTGCCTCACACAACAAATTATATATCTTCAAGACATGTTACTATACCTGAACCAGATATAGATATCCATTTAGAATAGCTCCAAGAACACTTGGGTCATGATCGCAAAGCCCTTGCTGAAATAACTGATCAATTTGAACGTTGTCAGGATCCAGTCTATGAAATCGATAAAGGACGCAGAAGGCTTTCTTGCGAATGACTTCCCTAAAAAGGAAAATTAAACCTTTATTACATAGTTATAACTATATAATTGTATATTATATAAATAATAATACTATATAACATTAAACGTCAATTTTGTTAAGCTCACCCACCAATCACCACCTTTGCAGACAAATAAATGAGTGCATGAATAAACAAAATGAACTGGTAGTAAGGTAATATGCATCATCAGTTAGATTCTATTTTTCTCCTTCATACCTGTACCAATATAAATTAAGATATCAACATTTGTCTGTGCATTTAAATTTGGCTTGGTACACCACAAATGTACATAACTTAGCAGTTAATCCAATAACATGTGATGATAATAATAACAATAATAATGATGATAAGAAGAAGAAGAAGAAAATGAAGTGAGAAAGAATAAAATTAATCATCTCTCTGTACCTGTCATGATGTGTCAGTTTTAACACAATAGGAAGGATCATGGGAAGCATTTCCTGACTGACTAGCCGGGATGCAGCCGTCAATCCAAAGGTCATAGCTAAAATATTATTACTTGTTAAATCCTACAACAAAAGTCAGAAAATCGATATTTTAAGCCAAATATGAAGCAACTATACTGCTAAATATACAATGAATCATGTTCTACCATACGTTATGTTTGCTGCGGAAAAGTGCAGCAACACTAAACTACAACAAAATGACTACACATACTTCATGAAATTAAGAGGTGGCATAAGATACCAAGTGCTGAAATCAAAATTCATACAACTTTGACTTATAAGTCAGACACACAAAAAAGAAAATCATGCAAACTGGCCTTATGACAGCCAAGAGGCAACGATTAAATCAGCTAGTTATGCCATTCTATTGCACAAAAACTCAGTTTTCTGACGAAATACTCAACAGGGAGTCAATACAAAATACAGGAACAGACATAAGCATTCAGAACAGATGGCACACTTTGTGGTTAACAGTTTATAAAAGGGAGCAGGCAAATTGCCTATATAAAACTGAGCAAGCTTTGTATCATACTTTGCTTTAATTACAGGAGATGCCTATATTGGCTGCAAAAATAAATAGCCTGCTAGTAAGATGATAAAGTACTATAGGGAAAAAGTGAGGACCCGATAGACAGATAAAAGGACTTGGGAGAGAAAGAACTATTAATACAAGATGTAAAGGAGATCCTGAATTTTGTCAGAGGCCCAAAACGATATCCATGACACAGTATCAAGAACAGTAAGCTAGTGCAGTATAAGTGAAAAGCCTGGCAACACAGGAGAAATTTCTATCGATCACATTAAGCTAAAATTTTTTTCTTGCTTTACTTGGACTTGACTCAATTCTCTGTCTTACTAATGTAATGGCTATCCAATGTATACTTGTTCTTAATTGCTCATATAATATCAATAAAATAGATAGGCACTTATAACAAATCATGTCTTCAAATTATAAAACATTAAACAGTCTGAAGCCATAATGACTTGCAAACAAATAAAATACCAGAGGAGTTTTTCATAATCACAAAGTTTCATATATGCTCCATTGGTGGCAACCTATCTATCAGCTCATACAATGTGGAAACATATGGAAAATTATTGTAACTTCTTAAAGGACATCATTTGTTTTGGACTTGTGAAGAAAACAACATGGCCACCTTGCAGCAAATACGGTATATTGACAGTGGCAGCCTGACAAAATCACCTGACCTGCAGTTCATTTTCTCTAAAACAAATCCCCTTTGATATGTCCGAACATGGGTTATTTCAGTAGAAAATCTTGGTGACAAATGTCGCAGATAATGTGAAGCGTTAATTCAAAGTCTGTTTCTACCCATCAAATAACACACATTTATCTCTCATAATCTGGGATCAACTTACATCACGTGTACAAAACTCTATAATTAAATAAAATCAGTAAACATGCTACCCATAGTAAAACATGTTCATATAAAATTTGTGAATATACCTTCTGGATTGTATTCATTAATAGAAGTGCCAGTTGGTGTTTCTCATTCAGGAGTAAAGACAATGTCAAGTATCCTGAAAACAGCAATTGTGACATGCATGAATAACTTACAACTGAGATAACAGACTTTTGTGAAAATAAATATGTTTGATTGCATGAATATATTGTTACCTCTTACAATATATCATTTTTCAATGAATATTTACATTTTAAGATGCCATGGGGCACCTGAATTGTCTATTTTTAAAGAAAAATTTCTCATTTTCATTGTTTGTTTGTTTGTCTGTCTGTCATATTCTGTGATTTAGAACCATGAATTTGATGCCATACATCTAATGTCAGGAAACTGACTCTGTTTAAAGCAAAGAACTAAAAAATAACTTCAGTGAAACAAACAGTTTGACAAAATTTGGAAATGAAAGGGGGGAGCTACAGTTCTATCTGATATGCTAGATACACTGAATGCATAATGCATATCAATGGTAGAGTAAAGTGAAATGGTACTGCAATTTACATTTGAAACTATTTGTATTGTATTTGTATGAGTAAAAGACAAACTTTATTGCATCTATCAATCCCTACTGTACTTTTGAATGTATCTATTAAAGTGCAGTTTGTAGAAACAACAGTGATCCATATTTAGGGCATTCCTTAGTAACACATATGTATACAAACCTGGCAACAAATGTAAATTACAACCTAGATGAGACAGACGACCCTCTGCTTCAGGGATCATACTTTAGTATTTATGAACAAGAAATTGATAATGGCCACCAAAATATATATTCTGTCATTGAAACAGGAATGATTTCTTTTATGCAACTACAGGATGACCATACTTGTTGCTCAAGGTTCTGTAATATATTAATCTTTACCCAAGAACTTATCTTACCAACACGCTTTTCCATCAAACTTGATTTTCCAGCCAAATTTATTACATGTATTTGCCCAAAGGAGACATCATAACCCAACATATAACCATACACAAGTCGTATCATGTTCTCTTTATTCTCCTTCTGTAAAAACACAAGGTCACAATAAGAAACAAATAAACAATCAATCTACAACAAGATTGGAGGGTAATTAATTTTATTAAACACAAACATAAAGCACATCTTGAACAATGGCTCACATTTTAATCGGATATTGCATCTCCACAGCAATATTCTTACAAGTAAGATCATAATAGCCTTAACAGGAGTTTGGTAGTTTTTTAAAAATTTAAATTTGGTGGCTGTACTCCCATTTGCCACTGGGACAATCAGTCAGGGTAAAATAGATGTGTTTGCTGTTATATCTGCAAATAGATCTCATTCAATAGACTTCAAAGAACAACACTATCTGGAACGTATTACTGTGACCACAAACATGAATGGAGATAGAGATAAAAGATGGTCAGTCAAGGCATTCTACCTCCCCTAATATTGATTGGGCAAAGCCAGAATACTGTACATCACTATTGCTATAAAAACATAAAGGATATGAAAAAGCATTGTCATCAGTGAGAGAGACAACACTTAATGACTTACCCTACCATGTAACAAAGAACCCATTGGATCAACAAAGAATTTACAAAGATATACCATCTAGCAAACAAACCCCTGACGTCTTTAGAAAAAGGAAAAATTGCTTTGCAAAAGTATGAAAGCAAAAGTTCATACCATGGAAACTGATGGTAACCCAATAGTCTCTCTTAACCTTGCAAGATCCTTCTTTACAATTTTTTCTTCATCCTATTTAAGAGATAAAAAATAATGGATACGGAAATTACAAAAAAAATTGCTCGATGTGTTCATAACTCAAAACTGTATCAACCCTTTATGACAATTATTGAAACCAGTTGCATAGATGATCTGCTTGACCCTGATTCGAAGTACAACGTACAAGTTTATAGAACAGAATCCTTCTATCAGCTTCTATCTGAAACTTGCAAACAGGGATCAGTAACTAAATTAGATTAACGTCAACACCGGCATTATAAAATAATGCCAGCAGCATGGTATTGACAGTTGAATTTTGGCATAGACAGGGGGGAAGGGGGACCAAGTCATGGATTGGCCCAAAAGCTTTCTTGTCTGACATTTTTCAGAGTATGAACCATAAGAAAGGAAAATATTTGTATATGGTAAACATTTTATAGGAAATATATTTTTACAGGAAAAATTTCTTCTCAGAATGCACTTGTACATTTTGGATTAATTGAAAAAAGCTTACAATAACCTTTCGGCATGTGACAATGTCTCATTACACTAACTACTTAATTTTTTAATGTTTAACAAATGTACAAAAACAAAACAAAAGTTAATAGCATGCAAAGGTCAAATAAAGTGTAAAGAATCTGTTCATTTTCAAACAAATTATTTGGTTCAGGTGAATGAAACAAGTGGCATAATGGTGATTTTCAATTTTCCTTTACTAACAATCTACATACATATCTATATATCTTTCCAACAACAGTTTCCAAAACCACTTCATAATCTATAATTAAAAGAACTAATATCTAAAATATGTGCTTTGGGTTTATACTGCCTCAACAGTTAATTATATTATACACAAAACAGTACAAAATGGCCTGTCAATGGAAATCAATTTGAATCAACCAAATTTAAGTGCATTCTTAATCTGTGATAACATATGCTTATGCAGAAAAATCCAAGAAATCTTCAATGGGATCAGACAACACAAACACACTCCAGAGTCCATAATTAATTACTAAAAGATGTGACAGTGTTAAAATTCATATTTGATGTGTTTAATCCAATCATGTTATCTCTGTTTCAGCACAAAAAATATTTAAAGATCTCACTTGTTTCATTGTATTCTTTTGGTGCTTAAGCCTCCAAAAACTAATGCTAAAAGGTCAATTAAAGGCTTTAAGTACACTTACATATTTTGATTTTGCATCTCCAATGTCTTTTATCAGTGCCTGAAACCCCCTGGAAAATCCAGTGCCAACTCCAAAATATGGAGAGGACCCAGGTAGATTGAGCTTATCCATCTTAAACCTTCAAACTAAAAATGAGTATAACATATTGATAAATTTGAGTATATCTGTGAATACAAGCATAAATTTATACATATCTATTTCTTCAATAAATAAATGAACTTTCACTTCATGTTTCAAAACTGTACTGGTCTTAGTAATAAGGTTTACAAGATTAACCATGGGTATGATTTTGATATTTTCTTTTATTACCAGAACTCCAAAGAACTGTTTAAACAAATACAGGAGATCATTATCAAAATGTACTCCTGCCCCTCTGTGTGTATCAAGTCCTCAACCAGCAAGTCCTCTATGAACCAGAGGATCTCACAAGATGCTGGTCACAATACCTTGGCCAGTTGTTTGAAGATGTTCAAATGGAGGAAGACATGTCCCCACTCATTAATCTTTCTGGCTACCAATCAAAAAGGAGGAAGTCAACTAGGTCCTTCATAGCTCATGAAGGCACAGCTCAAGGCACTAGCTGGTAAAGGAATAATCAACATACTTCACAGCCTGGTCAACAAGACATATGATTATGGCAAGATACCCAATGACATGCTTAAGTCGATCTTCATAGCCCTGCCACAGATGCTGAAAATGTTAAGACTACAAACAACATAGCACAATCAGACTAATAAACCACACCTTGAAGTTGCTGTTGAAAATTGTACTTGAATGCTGTCATTCTAAGATTCATCTGGATATAGCTCAGTGCCAGTTTGGATTCAGAAATGCCATCTTCACTCTGAGAAAGGTTAGCAAATGAAGCATACAACACAAACAGAACATCTGCATTTGCTTCATCGATTACAAGAATGCTTTTGACTCAGTTCACCATAGCCACCTTCTCAAAATGCTCAGAAATACAGGGGTAGATGATAAAGATTACTAAACCATCTACAATCTCTATTAGCTCCAAAAGTGTGCTGTCAAACTCCAGAATGGCTTGACAGGGTGGACCAAAATCAGCTGCGGTATGCGACAGGACTGCCTGATGAGCCAGAATACTTCAATTTGTACAGTGAGCACATTCTCCAGCAGCTTAAAGAGTCTAATGAGGGTATGAACATCAATGGTGTCCATATCAACAATATCAGGTATGCAGATGACACCTCTAATTGTTGACACTGAGGTCTACAGAGGCTACTGGATCTTGTTTTGACCATTTCTTTGGTTAAGGCAATAGATATCAACTCCACAAAGACATTCTGCATGGTTGTCTCCAAGGACAGTCAGCCTCCATTGTGCAGCCTCACATGTAATGGAGCCACAATTGAGCTGGTCAGCTCTTTTATCTACCTAGGTGCAATGCTTACATTGGATATTAGAAGGTGTGTTGGAATTGCAAATGAGTTTTTCAATTAACCCTTCATCAGTGTCAGGCATAAGTATTATCTCAACATATGTCAGGCACATGTAGTATCTTAAGGAAGACCTTCCATTAGGAATGCACGAGCAAGTATTCAGGAGAAATGTAGCAAATTGTGTCTCAGCAGACACATCAAACCTCACTAACAGAGAAACACTAAAAGGTGACAAACACCAAGTTCATTAGTCCCAGTTTGATGCCACAATGGACAATCTACACATAAATGGGATTTCATTGAACATACCCTGAAATATACAAAACACACATCAGACTTTGCACTATTGACGATAAGAACTTTATTCCTAAGCCAACACATGTTTGGAATGTTTATTATGCAAAGCTTCTATGTGTGCCTTCATGATAGCTACTTCCCCTTAAGGCTGATGCCCTCTTCCACTATTGTACAGGGAAACATGTTGGGATGTGTACCTAAAAAACAAAAAACATGGAAAAAGCTGTTCTGTCCATTGTGGTATCCAACTACAAGTAACCAATTTACCATATGCCACCTCTTAATGTTAACAATAATCAATCAATGTTAATATTAAATATAGCTGCACTAAGAGGGAGCTGACCAGGCTTGAACTGGTAACCCTCAGACTCAAAAGACAACACTCACACCTCCACGACATCGTGGCACAGAGATTTTTGTGAAGGACTTGCAAAGTCCTTACAAGAAGAAATCCAGTTGTGGGTAAGAGGAAATTCATTAACTTTTTCTGTGTTTCCACTACATACAATGTGTCTAACAAAGGGACTTAAAATATTACTACTATTTCATCCTAACACTTTACATTATCAACTTTTTGCAATGTAATGCTCGCAACTATGTCTATTGTGGTCAACTTGTGAAATCAAACTTTTTTTAGCATTCAACAGGATCATGGATCTTAGCCTACTTCATCCCATTGCAACTCTTTACTAACTTGAGCTTTAAATATGTTCACTCATTGTATATAGATCTAATTGCAAGTGAAATTCTGTACAATAGATTTAAGTTTAGATAAGCTATCTGCAGGTACAATTTCTTCAATACTTTTATATCCATGAAGAAGCTCTCTTGGTCCAAGGCAGCATTTGATGTAGCCGAGGTTTTAGTTAGTGACAGCTCCTTTAGACCAAGACAAGTTCGAATGAACGAACATTCCTCATGATTGAGCTTCTGTAAATCAATCTTTGCTATTGCTTTGTCACATATTGTCACATGAATGGTCTGGTAAATCCTTCTCAGCATCATGGTCTCTCAATTAAGCAATGCAAAATCTGTAAGATTTCGACAATGCATCAAGAAGTGTCCATTTATACACACTGTGTCAACTGCAACATGGAAAGTTTCCAATTTAGTTCTCCACAGCAATAACATGAGTGGCATCGAAAGCTTTCATTTGGAAGCCTTCTGTCCTTTACGTTCCTTTTCATCGGGAAAATCTTCTAGCTTCTCCTTCATGCATAACTGTTTTGCAGCTTTCAAAAATTGTTGTGAAGTAAATTTTGCCTGTACTGTGTGACCCAGTTGAACAGGAATAAGAAGGTCAAGACTTTTATACCACAAATAAGATGATGCTTGATTAACAAAATTTGGCAAAAGACATGCATGGTCAGTACAGTCTGGACGGAGGTAAGATTATCATCTAGTCCTTGACGAAAGTGACAGTTTCATTAACATGAATTGCTGACTGGCAGTCTCCCAGAGTGTTAATAAAACAATTGAATAACTTGTCATCTTTACAAAGAAGATATTTTGATGTGACCACTGTCTTGTCATCGAGATCATTTGGAGTGTATGCATTGGTGTAATATTGGCTAATTTTTGCTTTCCTTTTACTTGTACATGTCTTTGTCCTCATGATTGAAAGAAGAAGTTGTACAGTTTCTCAAAACAATGATATTGTGCCAATAGATGAACTACAGGCCACCACAATGATGTGGTTCCAAACCTGATCATTTTCTGATGATGAAGAATGGAATCTCTTCGAAACATTAATATATGATGATGGCCTTTTTTATTGGAATGTTCTCCTTACAATATCTTTATCATTGCTGTACTTGTCCTTTGTTTTTTCATTAAACTTTGTTTTCCTGCCAATACACCAATTTCAAACCTGAACAAATGGCAAAATGTAAGGCATTGTGTGTTCTCGTCTAGAAACAGCATTTTCAGTCCTTTGTGCTCCCTTTAAGGACTGTCCTACTGCACTGTCCAAACTTATACTTCCTTTTTCTAAACTTCTCTTTGGTGTTTTCACAAATCATAATGCAAAAGCATCTTGTACCCTTTGAAATTAACCACTCACTGACAGTATATCAGGGCAAGCAAAGCTAGTATATTGCTATATATAAATGCAATCTTTCAAATACTCTGTGCCAGGATTTCTCATGGGTAAATCTGGCCAATCTTACAGGATTTATGTATCAAAAAGTTCCTGAAGCCATGAGATAGCTTTCAAGTCAAAATAAGAGTTGGGAAGCCCAGATCTAAGCTTCAATCATGTCACCATTGAATACACACTTGGCTCTGCCATCTAAATGCGAATGAGTTGCATGTATAGTCTGCTAATCAAGTAAGTAGTATCACATATTTGTTGTTTGTAGGCATTGTAGTTTATATAGTGCTGTAAATATGAAAAGCATAAGAAGAGCAAGTAATACAGATGGAATGAAGTAACAGGTCAGATAGAATTTCTTTCAAAACACGAAAAGGATGACTATCCTGTAAATCTGCCGACCAATCCGACAAACCTCTAAACAAAGGGCTGCTAGCCCCCTGTCCTCTTCCGGCCATGATGCCTCTGCTCTGTACCTATTACCAACCATTTATGTATGGTTTAGCTATACATATATACATAAATAAACTTCAAGAAGCAAACACTTTTTAACGTTTCGAATAATTCCTCTTCAGAAAACTGAGTTTTCTGAGGAATTATCAGAAACGTTAGGAAGTGTTTACTTCTTGAAGTTTATACATATTTAACAAACATGGATGAGAGTGTGTACGTCACTACGTCTGTATTTGTGTACTGAGAGCATAAAATCGATTTCAGAAAAATGGAATGGCTCCGGAGCCAACCGATTTCCATAAATCTGAGTCACATTTCGTATTTTTCGCTCATGTGTAATAAGCATCAAGGTGAAATTTTAAACCATCACGAAGTTGTTGATTCCTTTCATTTCGATCACGCCAGGTTGTTAAAGAGAAAGTACTGTTACAGTTTGTCGTTATCCCCAACTTTCATATTTCTATATGTATTTTGATGCAACAGAAAATAATTTACTTGCTTTACAGTAGAAATTTCACTTACTACTCTATGACAAGTACCCTTTTCTCCTCTCTGCCTTCTAAGTTCCCTTCATCAGCAGGCAATGGGTGAGGCTGAAATTCCAGAGGAAGTAATCAACGTCTTTTGTTAGAGAATCTACTCAATGAAGATGAAAATGATTCCAATAACTTCCGTACTCTCAGTTATTCATTTTTAAACAACGGTACAACTTCTCTTTCCATTGTAGATGCATTGCCAATTTGCCCTCTTTACAAGACCTGGCCAAGGATATAGAAACATCCTGAGGTTCCTGGAATCAGGTTCACATCCGCTGACCGAACAGCCAGTACACGTGAAGCAAGAGCTTAGATTAGTTGTTGAGCAGTTTCCACGTGCATAGTCCAGCTATTGTGGTAATGCCCACTCTTGACAAATATATGAAAAGCACCGGGTCTGTTGAGGTACTACATATATCTGACACTGATGACGGCTTAAGCCGAAACACAGAAAAGAATTAACGAACTTCCCCTTACCCACTGCTGGGTTTCGTCTCGCAATATCAAGGACTTTGGAAGTCCGTGACCAGTGTCAGATATATGTAGCTTCATATATGTATAATCAGTCTTACCTTCCACCGTAGACAGTGATATTCAACCAGATGATATAGATTGCAGTTACATCTCCAGCAGTAGGGCTCAAATAAACTGAACTTTGGATGGAGAACTGGCGGCGGATGTTTCGTTCATTAAATTTGTTTATTCTGGTTTTTTTGCTAATATTGTTAATTAGATGGATTAAACCTTGTTAAAATGCTGCGGATTTCATGCTGCCTTGTCATTATTATGCAAATCATTTAGTTTAGCTTGGTTTTTATCAGCTGATCATAGGACACGAACATTGCTAACCTGGCTAACTGGCATATCTGCAGTTGCTAGAGATCATCATAAAGTAGGTCTATTTCAACTGTAAGTTTATTAGTAACTTTAATTTAGTTTAATTTAACTGTCACTTTATTTACGAATGCTGTTCATATCTGCTTTCTAAATCTCTCGTTGAGCAAAGCATTCTGCATTCTTGGATTTGCATGTGAAACGTAAGATTCCTGCTCGCCTGGTTGGCACTATTCACTCTATCTTGAGCAGCCCGATTGGTTTCTTTAAAGATGCCATTGAAAGGCCACAGTTATTTAATGATGCCACTGTAGATGCTGCTAGTGGCTATTTTGATACTTTACAAAGTAATGAAATTTTGTTCCTGCTTGAAGTCTTTCAAAGCATCTTCTCCCACATAGAAATGCTATATTAGCATTTTGCAGGCAAAAAGATTTGATATCTATTGCAACTCAAAAGTCAAAGATGTAAAGGACACCATTCCAAGATTAAGGAATGATGATTCGTTTTATCACATTTGCCATCAATCTTGCCTGAGCCTCCTTGAAAGAAAAGGAAACTCGATGATTCCAAAGGTGAACAATACTACAAGCGTCTATTTTTTCACTTTGTAGATCTACCGAAATCCATGTCAAAGAATTTCCAGGGCGTCACTTTGATCACGTCAAGTTAGAAACAACTGAGAGCGTTTTATTCTTCATGAGATCATGCAAATACTATTGTTGGCGGGGCTTTTCAAAACTATGCCACAAGTAGCAAAATTTTGTGAACTCGTACTAACTATCCTGGCAACAAACAAATCTTACGTCTAGGGCGGGAGCCGAACCCGAGACCTTCTGCTTACCGGGCAGATGCTCTGACAACTGAGCTACCGGGACGTTGTGTTTCGGAGGTGAATTTGAGGTCATGATATGATGACTGCGTCACTACAAGTGCTCTTTCTCAGCATTAAAGAGAATTAAGAGCATCTCTTGCTGTAAGGACTCCTTCTAAAAAAACGTCCGTTTAAAAGCCCTGACATAAAATTTTCAAACGTGCAGACGCACAAGCATTCAATGGAGACTAGATACTTCAACGCCTCCTTATACCAAATCGCTCTAAAATGAATACATCAAATTAAACACAGTTTGGCAAACATATAATATACAATACAAACTAAAGTTATCTATTACAATATAACAGAGAAACAAACTATTTAAAGAAGATTTAGGACAAATTAAAAATAATAAATTGAAATAAACTTACTTTTGCGTGCGAAGGCACCCCTGACCCAATTTTTAAGAAGATTTTCTCCATACGAAGATTTCATGCAGTAATTATAAGCTACAAATGGAACACAAATAGTTGGGGTAGAAAAGGTCATGAGAGAGATGATAAAAGGATTTGACATTAATCAACTTAGAGAATTTTGTGCCGGACGAGGCATCAATTGGATATTTAACACACCAGCAGCACCCCATCAAAATGGATGTGCAGAGGTTCTTGTTAAGAGCACAAAGAGAGCGCTAAGAAAGCAATTGGTGAACAAGTTTTG
>JANTCA010045213.1:1095-18861 GCA_024741275.1 Chironex yamaguchii
TGGGAAGCTACTTCACCATAGTTGAACGTTGTCTTATTAAGGACTATTCGATTGAAATTTAAAATACATTGAGCATACAACTGAGATGGTCTTTGAAAAATTTCATCATTTCTGTTAACATGGGAAGCTACTTCACCATAGTTGAACGTTGTCTTATTAAGGACTATTCGATTGAAATTTAAAATACATTGAGCATAAAACTGAGATGGTCTTTTCATCATTTCTGTTGATACCACAAACTAGTCAACCATAGGCAATGCCAAAAGAAAATTCATCTTTTGATCTGAACGAATTCAAACATGTAGGTGGCGTCAATATGCAAACAGATGAGATATGTTAACTTGATCTCAAGGACTAGAATACACTCACAAAGTAGTAGAATCCAAGGCAGTAATGAAGTAGATTAATAAATATCATCTATACACACATTTAAAAGGAAAATTCTTGCTAATGATTTCCTAAAAGTCGATATGTAAGTTTTTAAGGTTGTGTTAGTTACCAACGAAAAGTTTTGAATACCTGGTAACTAAGGCTTACCTTTCATTTGATCATTTCCGGTTTAAGCGCGCATTGTAGATTCAGCCCGTGCTAAATACGAGGAAGAAAAGCGCCTTGGGCGGCTATTCGGTAATTGTTGGTACCTGGGTTTGTCCTCAAAGCACTAGTTTGATCGTTTCATACGCACCCTTTTTCAGGGGTACTGAGTTTTGTAGGTATGACGTGGGAACAAGAAGGGGTATTTTTACTTGAGTTATGCAACTCGGTGTTCAGTAGTAATTGAAGTTGATAGGCAGAACCACACCCTGATGTTGATCGTGTCTTGGATGATATGGTTGCGTTAGGATTGGTTACCCAACGCGGTTCAGTAAAGAACTACTTAAGAGGTGCATACTCATTTATGGTCAGGAGATAGTTACACTAATGCAAGGTTTTGTTAATGCTTGATCGGGTTAGCATGCGTGTAGATGTTAGTTCGAACCAGGATAACATTCTCTTTTGACTAACGTAGATATTTGCAAAACGAACCCTGGTTCCCTTAAGCTGTTTGTTATTCATTCTGATTGTTGTTGCTCCTTTGTGCGCATTGTTCACTATTATCTTACTCTCTTCGGTGCTGACTTGCATACCAAACATTCCAACTGCATTCGCAAGCCGTGGAGTTAATTCTTGCAATTCCTCCACTGTTCCTGCTACCAAGTCGATGTGATCTGCAAACCGCAGGTTGCTGTATTCCTGCCCTCCAACTTCCGCTGTACTTTGATGGTGTGCCAGAGCTTTATGCATGACGTTCTCAAGTACAAGCTGAAAGAGTGTTGGAGAAAGCAAACAGCCCTGCTGTATTCCTACTGTGGTTGTTAATGCCAGGCCAGTTTCTCCCTTCAGCAGTACAGCACTTCTCGCTTTCTCATTCAGTGCTTTGATCATGGTGGTCAACTTTTCGTCGATTTTGTACATCCACATTGTCTGCCGCAGTCTATCATGCTATACTCTGTGGAATCTGTTAAGCCGTTTAGCGTTCATCAAAGGCATTAGATATCCTCTTAGGTAAAAAGTGTTTAAGCCTGGTTGACCACTACATGCTTCCTTGAGTAGGCATTGCAGATTTTGGATATAAGTTCATTCTGCAGCTAATGATCTTTATTATGCTAATTCAAAAGTAGTTTCTTGTATATATATATATAGTCTGTTGTTTGAGATTCTTAGCGTGGAAGGCGTAATAGGTACAATATAAACCTTGATTATACGTCCATCCAATTCAAGGATTGTGGTTCGAATCCAGCCCCAGATATATTAGACAAGTCACCATTTTTGTCGCTTACTAGGAAGTGAGCTCTTTATGAGAGTGGGCTCCAGTTACCTTCTCTCACTTATGGTATTTTCTTGTGGTGACGGGGATTCGAACTCGAAACCTCTGGCTTGCAATGTTGTCGTCTTATCCACTATACTACGGCACCTCACTGGAATGTTACTGGCTCCATTGGATTCCAGGAAAAAGGAATCAGGATTTTTTGTGATACCCGACAGGAAGGACTTAAGACACACTATAGAGATTGACGATAGGCTATTTGGTTGACCAGAACACTAACCTTAGTCCTGCTATGATAGTCAGTGTCAATGTGGGTCAATTAATCAATCAGTTAATCAATCAATTAATTGCAGTGTTCGAGTAATCAATTAAATCAATCAAATTCTTCGTCCATTTTTCTAGGAAAAGGATTCAATGATCAAATTCAAGACGTGTTTGGAGAAAGGCAAATTGAGGTATGTTCATTTTTACATGGCAGATACCCGCCTACCTCGAATAGTAGTGCCCCCCTTTTTAGCAGTACATCTACCCTTCTCCGAAAAACAGCGCAGTGTGCTGTTACAGCTTGAAGATTTGTGAAATGGGTGAAGACAATGAAGTGAAAAGAGATAATGGAGAAGAAAGCATTCGGTGTCTCTCCAGAGTTGATCAACCTATGTGGTTGCTGGTCTACCAACTGGTCTCTTGCCATGGTAAGGAACCCAGAATAAAAGATCGCTCGTTAGTTCATGCTTAGCCCTCCAACAATGTCCAGATGAGCGAATTCATCGTTCTCTGAGGATGATTGACATGGGAGATCTATAAAGCTGTGACTTTCTAGGGTGCTGAGGCCAGGAAAAATTAAGGACAGCATGGAGCATTCGCGTGTAAGTGCTATTAATGTTGGAGTCCAAGGTTTAAGTAAGATTCCATATTATTACACCATACATCAGTATAGACTCCACAGTAGCTCCAAGGAAGCTGCGCTTTATACCAAAGAGAGGTTTGATTTTCATACCACCTTCGTTTTACTTAGAAATGCCTATACTTTAGCAATGCGTGTTTCCATGGGAATACTTCGATAATCAAATGACATCGGACAAACACAAGTCCTCTTTGGATCCACGTTTTTATGATTGTGTAATCTACATATTACATAGCCCACTTGAGGGTGCTTGGCTGTTCGCTTAAAAGCTCCTCCGCCTTTAGAATTGTATAATTTAGTATTTGAAAATACCATATTGCGCACTGTCCGTCGAGTATTATCAAGATAATGAGTCATCTATTACTTCTACATTTCATTGTTTGCTATGAGGCTGAGAACTGTACACAAGTAAGTCCCCGTTTTCCAGGCTGTCTAAGATCGAAATTATTCCAAAATTTTGACAAATACTTCATATGTACATTGCTTATTTTAAATTATTTTAAACCTGATTTTCTCCCCTTTCAATTTGCACAATAATGACACAATAATTTCATCATATTTTTTGGACTAAGCATAATAGCCTCGTTATAAGGACAATAGCCTTAACCAATCGCAATTTACCGCCACCGAGTCTCGTTCTCAAGTAATAAGGATACTTAGCTGCCCAGTATGTCTTTCTTGGTGTAATTAATGGATTTGGAGTCAATTTTAAGATACATTTTAAGATAAATTTTGCAGAAGACAACAATATGTCCAAGAATTTTCGACCTTTAAAGGCATAGTCTCTCGTACCTTTTAAGCCTTCTTCAAGCTTGTCAACTAAAATCCAATTTAGTGCACCATTGCTTATACTTTGATTAAAAACTTCTTATGATATAACTGATAATGTCCAGGCAGTTGCAACCCTGTTCCCGATAATTTTATCAATAAGGTAACCCTTTCTTTCAATCTTCCTCTCGCTCCCGCTTCCTCTCTCGCCCTCTCTCTCTTTCCGTCTTCCTCCCCCCTTTCTTGCCCACTTCCTCTCCCTGACCCCTCTTTTCCCCTCTTCCTCTCCCCTGTCTCTCTTTCTCTTCCTCCCCCTCTATTTCCCTCTTCGTCCCCTTCTCTTTCCGTCTTCTTCTTCCTCCCCTCTCTTTCCCTCTTCCTCTTCCTCCCCTCTCTCTTTCCCTCTTCCTCTTTCTCCCCACAATCTTCCTCTTCGTCCCCTTCTCTTTCCGTCTTCTTCTTCCTCCCCTCTCTCTCCCTCTCCCTCTTCCTCCTTACTCTCTTTCCCTCTTCCTCTCCACGTCTCTCTCTAGGATATGTTGCTGCCGTATTTTTGCGTGACAACTGACATAACAAGTTCTCAAATGAGAATTCATCAAACAGGTAATGCGTTTTCTTATTAAGTCTTTCAAATATTTTTTGTGGTTCGTTTAAAATGCTGCTCGTGCATTGTTATGCAGTTGTTAGAATGCACTTGTGATTCAGTTAGAATTTGTTTGGCAAAGTCAACTTACAAATTGAGTATAGGTAGAGCTTCAAAAAAGTTAAAACATCGTTGGAATGTGGTAAGAGTGTTGTAAAACCAAGGATCAACTTAATGCGTCGTTAGACTATAATCAGGGTGTGGTTAGAATGTGGTATTTGTGTGCTTAAGATATACTTAAAAGTCACTCTGTCTACGCAGAATGAATGATACGCTGTTGCTGTTTTCGTTCAAGTTTGTTTGTAATATCAGGAAACTTAAAGTATACCTGTTGTAGGAATTTTTGTTGCTAATACAACCTTTGTCTTCTTGCCACCCTTCATCTTTAGGGTCCCTATGGCGATATGTACGTGCCAGCATGTCCCTTTCGGGGTATTTGCCCCCACTGTGTGACCCTGTGGATGGACATCTGTTATTGGATGGTGGTTATGTGAACAACGTACCAGGTAAAAATCTCTTTTATTGGTTTTCGTTTTATCCTGCAAAATGTTTCATTTGGACTCTTCCAATAGTGGTTTTTTTTCTTTTTCTCTTTGTCTTTGTTCTCTATTCTTTGCTGTTGATGATTGGCTAGTTTCGATCCACGTTTCTAATAAAAAAGTTACTTTCCTTTCTCATGATTCATACTCTGAAGAGTGGCAGACGAAAAAAACTTTTACGTTTTAGGGCAACTTCGCAGATTTTCAAGTAGAATTTTGTATGCATATACGTTAAATGCTCGATTTAGCGCTTGCCGTCGAATAACCGCCCCTCTCGAACAAGTGTCCACCCAACAATCTGAAATTTTTAGTAAGAGGTCCTCTAGAATAAGTGCCCTTGAGCGGTAATTGGAATACAAAATTGAGGCGCTTAAGGTGGGTGCTTAATTGAATAGTTTGTTATGTCATCGAAAGAGGCAGGTTATTATTCAAAATTACCCACATTGGCCAAAGCGTATTTCCTGGAAAAATGTTTTAATTATCAAATGCTACAAAGTTCTTGTCGCTAAATCATGAAATTTAGAGTTTTGGGTTGTAAAATTTCATTAAAGATGATGTAAAAATAGAAATGTTAATGATATAAATGAAATCAGAATTTAAAAGAAGGATGTGAAACAGAATAAATACCTCCATTTTTAGACATTTTTAGCGATTATGGCGGCGCTGCTTAGGTAATATTTTGTAATTAATGAAAGCTTTGACATTTTCATTATGTTTACATTTACAGCGGATGTAATGAAACGATTAGGCGCCGGCACAATTATCGCTGTTGATGTCGGCTCTGAGGATGAGACAGACTTGACAAATTACGGTGATTGCTTATCTGGATGGTGGTTACTATGGAAAAAGTGGAATCCTTTTGCAGAAAGCGTTAAGGTATACTCTCTAGGTTGAAATTAGTTCATGAGGTCACTTTAAGCATCACCTTAGTTGCACGCCAGAATAGCAACTGCATTCTCATTCTGCGGCTGCAAGAAAGGAAGGGATTTGTTATTACAGATTTGATACTGTCGACCTTCGATCTTTGCTGGCGACCAATCAAACGGTTATAAGTTATAGGTCACAGGTCATGGGTCATGGACCATGGGTCATCGGTCATCTTATTCTTACAGTAAGGTGACCCTGATGTGACCATTGGGAGTTAAGTAAACACCTGTTCGTGGTCAGTATCTGGAGCTGTCTTCATTTGTTTTTAAAAGATATTTGTAACTTCATGAATTTAATTTATTTTGTAAGTTTTTTTCAGTACTAATGACGTAATGATGACAGATGCACTCTTTTATCAACATCATTAGCAGCAGCAGCGTTTATCATCGTGATTATTATACGACCATTATCAGTTATCATAATTTGTCAACGATAATGATCATAAGTGGTCGTCATTAATGAATATTATCATAGTGATCATCATCATCAAGGATTATCATAGCCAGGGATCACCATCATCAATGATCACCATCATCAGTGACAATTAGCATCGACAATCATCATCAATAATAATCATCATCATCAGGGATCATTATCGTCAGGGATCTTCATCTTCAGTAATCATCGTTTCAATGATCATCATTACCAGTGATTACCATCATCAATGAGCATCAGCATCAGTCATCAATATCGTTAGGGATCATCATTTAACGGTTAATTCTGACCTGAATTAATTTGTTATCATCATCCTGTAGTCACACTAGTGGTTGCGATACAATGGATAATTTTCTTTACACTACGTCATCCAGGATTGCCTCGCTGAAGCCACTAATGTCAATCTTTTGCCAGTATTTCAATTTAGATGAGTAAGAAGACTCATCCAGTTAGATACCAGCGAGGCAGAGGAGAGATTTCGTTGTTTAACGTGATGACAATGGCAAGGAAGCTGAAGATACTTTTCATTAATCTTAAGACCGTCATGGTAGATTAGAATGGGAGTTACTCTTCGTAAAAAGTTAATGTATATTACATCCAAACAAGCTGTTGGTTGTAGCTGCATTTAGCTTGAACTTTACAAGGGGACAGGCGCAACCAATGCTGGAAAATTTGAATTTTTATTGAAAGTTGAACGTTTAATTTTAATTTTGCAACGTGTTTAACTTTTTGTGTTTTGTAGATTCCAGATTTGGCAGAAATTCAGAGCAGGCTGGCATACGTGTCTTGCAATCAACTTCTTAATGAAATCAAAAATAGCACCTACTGTCACTTTGTGAGGCCTCCAATTGACAGGTAGGGTGTAAGTAATATTTAATGTATGGATATTTGATTTTGGGCTTAATGCAGCAGTGCGCGCGCAAAGGGGCATGACTTTGTAGACACCGTCACCATCATGATCTTTTTTGCCCATGCGCCTGCAATAAAGTTAAGCAATAAGCTACTTCATCCTTTTTCAGTAATTTTTGATAGTTATACTGCATCAAACTTGGATATTTATATCATTAATGACTGTTGTGTGGACTTTCGTTTCTGATATAGTAGACTTTCTTCAGCCGTTGTATTCTACAATTTTTGTATCTCCTTGAAAATTTGTGACATTGTGCTAAAAACATACTTGAAAGCTTTTGTCGTCCAATAACTCTTCGGGGATTTATAGGGTTTTCTCACTTTCTCTTTTTCTTTCTTGTTTATGTTTGGCTAGTTTTGATTCATCTTTGGCATAAAAATGTTGCCATGTATGTATACTTTCTTACTATTCATACTCTGAAAAGTGTCAGACAAAAAAAGCTTTTAAGTTTTTTGCGCAATATCACGAATTTTCAAGGTGATTTTCACGTTTTGTACCACAAAAATATTGTTCAAGTGACATGAAATGTCATCCTGTGATCTGAATGGTCGTAAAGTTAAATTTACGGTTTTGGTTTGATTTCTGTGAATTCAAAGATCGTGCTTCGAATTCACTCCCGGACATGTCTCGTAAGGTGTAGGGAGAGCCACTATCTCTCTGTTATTTCAGGAGTAAGAAGTGACGAGAGTTGGTCCCATCAATGGAAAAATCCCACACTACTAAGATTGGCCTTGGGCTAGTGAATGATGCACAGACATCCTTATTGCAGTGGATAAGAAGATCTGTTTGTGCATGAGTATAAAAATTACCAGACATCGACATCAATGTTAAGCCATCGACGGAAACAGTTTACGAAATTGTTTGAGCCATGAAAGAAGGCCAAGGTAGCTTCCAGCCAAGGAACCATCATCTTATCGAGGCTGTTGATTAATCACTCATTCAGCTGATTCGAGTGAACCTGCTAATCATGATACCTGAAGTCTCTCTGTACCAGGAAGCACATAAGCCTTGCACGTCTTTCCTTCACTGCGTCCGGTCGGCAGCTGCATGTCATACAGTACTCCAAGTATTCCAGCCTGTGCCGTTTCTCTCTGTCGCCAGCAGACGCCTCCGTGTTGCCTTTGGTCGGCCTAATTTTCTTATCCCCTCATTTATTCCCTCATTTATTCCCTCGTTTATTCCCTCATTTATTCCCTCAGTTATTCCCTCATTTTCGTCCTCCCTAATTTTCTTCTCTCATTTTCTTCTTCCCTCATTTTATTCTTCCCGAGGACTACAGCGGAGTCATCATTCTTGTTCCTTCCTCATGATACACCTCCATATCTCTCGCAATCTGCGTTGCTGCTCCTCCTCTCCACATAGTCCTCACATTCTAATGTCCCATGGTGAGGGCTACCTCGTGACTCCCAAAGAATCGTGCCGGATGACTTCCTTATGGTTTTGATCCCTCGTCGTCGTGATGCCAGTGTGGCGATCCCCGCTCTCCCTGGGTTTGATTTCCGTAGATGTACGTAGTTTTTGTAAGTAGTAGGGTTTTACGACGTAGTTAGCCTATTGCCCAATCCCCAGACTTGGAGGACTAGGGTTTTCTATTGGAGTTTTCCTTCCCTTGTGCTGCATTGGTCCACAATGTAGTAGCCATCAGTAGGGACAGTTACATAACATCGAGTAATTAGGCCGAAAATTCGCAGAATGAATCGCCTTCTTCCACGGAACGGTAAATTTTCAAATGTTATATTATGCTAAACTACTCTGTTTAAAAAATGACTGACAAGTAATTGCGGACAAATGTAAACACAATTGTACATAGGATGTACTCTTGAGGGAATCCTTCAGATTACGGACAGTTTACTGCCGTCCTTGTTGTCAAATGGCAGAATTTAACTCAAATGTGTTGCCGATTCAAGCAGTTTGGGTGCCTCATTTTTGGGTACGTATGTATGTATTTATGTATGTATGTATGTATGTATGTATGTATGTATGTATGTATGTATTTATGTATGTATGTATGTATGTATGTATGTAAGTATGTATGTATGTATGTATGTATGTATGCACTGTTTATGCATTTATGTCATAATTATGTATTTAAGTCATGTTATTTTTATATCTAATAGGTATAAAACCTTGCAGTTTGGAAGTTGTGACGAAATAATGGTACGTAGGCGACTAAAAGATGTATTCCTACATTGCGAGTTATTGAATTTCTAAAGAAACTCATGTTTAGTCGCTTCATTTCCGAAGAGGAGGTCATTGGTTTTTCATTGGTCATTTTGAATCCATCAGTTATCATAAGTTGCCTTATTTGAAATATCTAATCTGTCGGGGGAAATCTAACTCAATATGAACTAAAACAATCTTCAAGTCATGACATGATAAAATTATTTCTGAAAAACAATGTCTCGTCAGTTCAGTTGTCAGGACATTCTATTCTTATTGTTTGTTATTGAGAATTTCTCGAATTTGACTTCCATTGCTGTAAAAATCAGACATTCTCGATTCATTCACCAGGATTTAGGTGAGTTGATTAGGGTCGGAGCTTAACATAGCGTTTAGGTATATGATATTGAAAAACGTTGTTGGTGGATCAAATTCATATTCAAATGAATAATTTTATGCATTTTTGTTTATAGTTAACAGAATATTGGTATTTCTACAATTATATCTTTGTTTAATTAAGTTTATGCATTTATATCCAGAAGTAGCAATGTTACAAAGTGCCCCACTCATGGCCAAAAAGGGCATTACTGTTAATTTCTGATATCTGCTTAACCCATACATTGTAGACTAATAAGAAGTGAAAACAATCGATGGTTTTTTTTCTTGGTGGTATTGTGTTTTTGCATTAATATGGAAGGTGATGCCGCCCGTGCGGGTAATTACTTTAACGAGCATATTTCTTTACCTAATAATTGCATTGTTAGTTAATCGCCAAATATGGAATATGGACGACGAAAATGTTTTGCTGTTGTCTGTGTACACTACACGGCGCAATGAACTTGGCTCAAATTCCCGCGCTTTTCTTTCTTTGATATCACGTGATCATTCTCTTTGTTTTTCATAGAATGTAGGATACGAACATGGAAAGGCGATCTTTAAGAGTTTATTAAAAGGGAATGTGCTTGGAGAGTCAGTGCATGACTCAAGACGCAAACAGAAATCCGTTTCCTTGGTAAGTACATTGAAGTACTGGTATTTGGATAAGACATCCGTGCAATGCATGGTGACTAAGTAGACTTCAAAGGGGACTCAGTCTGACACTACAAATCCCCACTTGAACGTTGAGGGTCAAAACGAAGATGAATGCGTCCAATACAGTGCACCCTAGTGGGAAAAAAATTTTAAAAGTTGTTGAAAATGCCTATCGATGCTAACAGAGTGATTTTGCAAAATGGTTCAATGCAAAATCATTCAAATTTTCCACAATTTGTCAACATGCTTCACAAAACCGCAGTCTGGGAACCTAGAAACTCGCACGGACCTTCCGCACGTGTTTGCTCCTTTTGAATGCCGGGGCCATGCGTCCGGTTCCGGTCTCCTTCGTAATGAATTAAAGCTTTTCTGGTTCTTTGTTCTTTGAGTGCGTTGTGTGGCAGAAGGTTTTACTTTTTTAACTGCAAATATTTCATCCTTATTTATCCGAATTTTCAGCTTACCCGAACAGTTCATTACGCATTTAAGTTCCGGCCGTTCGGATAAATGAGGATGCAGTGTATGTTACTAGTCATTCTCTTTTGCAAGTCGAAGATAACTTGCTTTTCTTTGCTTGGGCTGATTTTATTGGAAGAAAAGTGGAGATTTTAAAGGAATAATGCGAGTATTTTACCAGATCACAAATCAGTTGATTTTGTATCGTAAACTAGAACTAGACTGTTCCTGTCTTTCTGTCTGCATTTTCGTCTGATTTCTTTTGTTCCTTTTTACTTTCTTAACTTCGTCTATAAACGTATTCGCTTATTTATTTACGTACTCCGTCATTTGTTTGGTTTTCTGGGAGCACTTTTTTGTGAAAATTGACCTTCCAAGACACTGTTTGAGGAGCAAAGATTATAGTATGAGTATGACAACCGGGATGTCTAACCCGGGTCTCACGACTGCAATTCTGACGCCTTTCCTACTGAGCTAAGCACCTCGTCAGGGAAGGTCGAAGGGCGATCATCTACCTCTGTTATTTGGTGTCTGTCTATTGGTGCATATGCTGTACAAGCGGCATGTGTTTGCTGCCTACAAGGCATCTGTTTACCACCATTTTTAGTAGTGCCTTATGAAGTCGGCAAGGTGGTCTTGTTTTAAGAACAGAAATTAAGGTATGATTACGACCCCTGGCATGCCGAACCTGCGTCTAACAACTACAAATCCGACCTGTTACCTCCAGAGCTAAACAATAATGAAAAGTCCTGTTGAAATTTAACAAGGATAGTTCCCTCAGGATTCGCCTATTTTTACTTGAGACTATCCAGGAACATTAGGTTACTGGATTCATGGTCTATTAATCTAACAGGCGTTCAACCCTGATGATCCACTTTTGTTATTGGGTGTCTGTCTATTGGTGTATACGCTGTACAAGCGGCATGTGTTTTGTGCCTACAAGGCATCCGTTCATCACTGTTTGCATTAGTTCCGTTGACCTCGGGACTAGAATATTAGGATCTGAGTACAGCAATGGGGGACCGAACATGGTGAAAAGGGAAAGCCAGTGGGGGTTGTGACGTAACCTAGGGAGATGGAAGGATGATGACAATGACGTTTGCAATTTAGATATCTTGAAGACGAGTTTTATCTACCCAGAAAACTCCAAACTGCGATTAAAAAAATAATCGGAAGAGTTTTGTTTATCGTCTAGTTCTCGCCTCGCGTTCGTGTTAAATTGAAATGAAGTACAGTAAAAGATAGTACTATTTCTATTTTTAGAGCGATGACGCCAACGTTGCACCATCATTTACCGATCTGGCCGAGTTGATATCACGCATCGAACCACCAAGAGCTGATTTGGCCGCCAACTGGCTAAAGACAAAATCAAACTTATATGTCAACTATACCGGATCATCCGAAGAACAGGACGATGATACGGATTTATTTCTTGCTAGGAGAGCTAGGACAGGCTCCTTGTCCGATCAGGACCTTGTCCCGGAATCGGATTATGATGGTCTCTTTGCAAGTAGTTTAGACGAGCCTGGTTATGAGGTAAGATTAGTTAGTGAATTTAGATTTAGTCTTAATGCAGGTCTGTGTTGGTATAATTTTGTCTCATTATTGAATTAGATGGTGATAGACTGCAGTGGAACCCCACCGTACGACCACCCTGATATTACAACCACCCAGACCGTCCCAATTGTTTGAATAATAATACTGACTGGGCGGAGATTTGCGCTCTCGAAGTGCGTCTAGCTTTTAATAAAGATTTATGAATTTTCTACACGTTGACACTTGGTACATCAGTAACTTTTTGTTTGTTGCTTTTCTCGGCTGCGTTTGATACATCTGATAGTGTTTCCTTTTTTATTGTTTCTTTCATTTTGTCTTGTTTCTTTCATATTTTTCTTTCTTTTTTTTTATTTTTCTTGTTTCGTTTCTTTTGTATTGTTTCTTCTTTTTCTTCAAGTCTGAAGACCTTGGAAAGTTAAAAAGAATGACAAAAGAAGCAAGAGCTTACATGAGAACACAAAGCAATATGGTGTAGATTATTACACTCGCGAATGAATTTCGCTGGAATAAAGATACTCTGATAATTCACAATATAAGTGCTGTGGAAATTTGGCTAGTAATTTATTTATTCATCTAAGGTATTGTTTGATGTAAATAGCAAAGAATTGATTTGGTTCTCACTCATTGTTAAAATGAATCCTTTGTTTTACGCAAACAAAAATTGTTTCATTTATTTTGACAATTTTTGAATGCTTTAGTATAGGTTCCTTTTTGTGTATGTGAGCATTGATACTCGAATTTATGGCATCGCAAGACACTGTGATCCTCTCTTCTCCAGAACCTGTTCCCCTGGTTTGCTCTTCACACTCTCTTTCCCTCTCCGCTTCAAACCCTCTTCCCCTCCTCTTCTCTAAGGACACTCTTCCTCTCCTCTTCTCTACGTACCGTCTTCGCCTCCTCTTCTCTAAGGACTCTCTTCCCCTCCTCTTCTCTACGTACCGTCTTCGCCTCCTCTTCTCTACGGATCCTCTTCCCTTCCTCTTCTCTACGGATCCTTTCCCCCTCCTCTTCTCTAGGATCCCTCGTCCTGTCCTCTCGTCTCCATCCCCTAATCCTAACCCTCTAAACCCAAGACCCACTCTTCGTCCTTTTCACCCCAAGTTCTTTTACAGTACGCTTCTGCCCAGACTCGCTTCTGCTCCTCTTCTCGTCAGACCCTCTTTCCCTCGTCTCTTTTCCTTACTCTTCCTGTCTTTCATTCTCTTCACTACGTCTCTCCCGTATTCTCGTTCCTGATCTTCTCTGCTTTCGTCCTTTGCCATCTCTTGTCTTCTTAACTGTTGTCTCATCGCGCCTTCTTTTACCTTCTCATGTCTTTTCTTTTCTTCACTTTTCTTCTTACCCCTGTTTTATCTGTCACATCTTCTTGACTCTCTTTCCTTGTCTCTTATCCCCGCCTCACCACATCGCATTGTCTCTATGTTCCTTCCCTTTTCTGTCGTCCTCTTCTCGCCAGCTCTCTTCGTCACTTCTACGCCTCCGTCCCCTCGATTGCTTAAGGTTCCCTCCTAATCCTCATGATTCATTAGAATTAAAATCAGTAGATCTAATTTATTTCCAGGTATGTCCTCGTGCTAGAACGTAACCTATAACCATTCTGAGTCGTTGAAGCAATCTTTTAAAATCGTTATCCTAAATTTTGCAGAATGTTGAATTTGTAGTTCGTGAAAATAGAACATTTTGTACCTGTTGTGAAAATGAAATTTTGTTACTGCTGTTTTATGACTGACTGAAAATTCAATAGCACGTCAATTTCTGTCTGTTTCATCTCAATCGTCTGATTTTATTGTGATTCGCATTAAGAAATCGCTTGTCTATCGAATGAGTCATTGGTCGAAAATTCGTGGATGCATCGTTTTCTTCAAATGGTGATGAAGTTACAAATTTTATATTTCAGTAGTTACATTCTTGCCCCACGGCACTACATTTTTTGAATCAATTCTCATAGATTTGCACGAAAACAATCTGTTCGCGAATCTTCGACACGATCGTATTTTTCATCACTACTGTAAGGGCCGCCGTTACACATACCGTATTTCTTCAAAATAGCGTCTGGGCTGCTCATTTAAAGTCAACCTTCGAGGGGAGGCGCTCATTCGAGGAGGGGGCGCTCATTTACAAGTCTGCCTTTTTGAAAGGCGCTCGTTTTAATTCGCAGAAGTACAGAAACAGTCTGAGTTTTCAAGGGTACTGGATTATTTCTTAAAGCAACAAGAAAACAACTCAATCAACGCTCAAGTCGCTGGTAACGAAAACGCGACGTCTCCTAGGATGTCCCGGCTCGATGCATGGCGCACACAAAACACGAAAACCTGTCGTTATACTACAAGCGGAATTGGTACAAATCGGTAACTTAGTACAAACATATCAGTAACTCATTAGAAACATATCAGTAACTCATTACAAATACATCATTAACTCAGTACAAATATATCAGTAACTCAGTACAAATACATCATTAACTCAGTACAAATATATCAGTAACTCAGTACAAATATATCATTAACTCAGTACAAATATATCAGTAACTCAGTACAAATATATCAGTAACTCAGTACAAATATATCATTAACTCAGTACAAATATATCAGTAACTCAGTACAAATATGTCAGTAACTCAGTATAAAATATAACAGAAAAACGTTTCATTCAACATTGTAATTGGTTATGTATGGATACTTTTACTACTGTCCACGTTACGTTGAACTCACGAGCGGGGTATTGAACTAGACTTGGGGTTTACGGGGATTTATTTAAGGGAGTCGTTGAAATAAGGGGATGGTTAGTGCAAATTAATTTCAAGATTCCAATCGTCGATAGTATTGATCGAATGCAAAAGTGTGTATTGAAGCAAAAACAATGTAGGTAATATAAGACAACAAATTAATGATGCTGTTGTCTTCCTTAGAACTATCCCAGACATTGTAAGAAATCAAGTTCATGGTCCATGTGTCCATGGCCTTATTTTAAGGCAGCGTAAAAAGGAGAAAGCAATTTTCTCCAAGTTTCTCCGACGCTCATTATTCTTTTATTCGTTTATTTATTTATCATTACATTTTTATTTATTCATTTATTTATTTATTCATTTATTCATTTATCTGTTTGTTTGTTTGTTTGTTTATTTATTCATTTATCTGTTTGTTTATTTATTTATTTATTTATTCATTTATATGTTTATAGTATCTTTATAGTACGTGTTTAAATAATAGCTAGACTAAGGTTTATTGATGTTTACGAAAGCAAGAAATGAGATAAAATAATTATGAAATGCAAAATAAAATTTAATTTACTCTTAAGTCCTGAAAAGTCGGAGGGTGAGGGGCCGAATAGAAAGAGGAACCGGAAATTTCCTGAAGACCCAGAATAAACGAGAGGGTTAAAATAAACGGCGTGGGTGAAAGATTACTCTAATTATAAGTGTTCCAGTGGTCAAAATCATTATTACGGGGCTAATTTTGTTTGAGTGTTAAGAAAGTTTGAGTAATGAAATTGTCGTTTGATCTTTCACATTGAAGTATTTAGTTTGATATGAAAGAAGGCAGAAGATTCTCAGTTGTGAGAACCGGGTTTAAAGCTTCGGTGATTGTAGTCATGTGTTGACAACAGCTATGAGATCGTCTCATTGTAGAAAGTTTAATTGCTGGCCTTATTTAAATTGTCCTCATAAACACATGTATGCCGCGAACTGACTGTGAGATTCATGACACAAGGTTTGTTTTGGTCAAAGGCTGCCATCTTGGATTCGATCCAATCCTTTTTTATCTTCATAACTCCAACGCGGTCCATGTTCTGCCCTTTTAACTTAATGGTGGTCAAACCCTCAGCCGAAGCTACCTGACGGGGGTTATCTATTCCCAAAATGGTTAGTAGCTATATCTGTTTTTGCCAAAATAAATCTATTCTCTATTACCTAAAGTATTACCCTATTGTGTCATGATAAACTTGTAGCTATTTTTGCCGTATGCTGCGCGATGAGACACGATAAAAATTTGGGCCATTTCTAGCCACTAGTCTTGATTCTTTTGTAGGGTTTCGTGAAAGTTGTAAAAAATAAGGCTTACTTCAAGCGTTACCAAGTCAAATACAAGAGACGACGAGGTTAGATTTTGTTATTATTCTCTTTGTGCTGTGGTGTGAAATATATTGTAGTCTCTGTGTATTGGTGTAACTGACGTTGGTATCATCTCAAATCACATAATCACAGCCTACGTCTGGAATATGTTGTAAGCCGGGTATTTCATAGTAAGGAGAGCCTCCAATCCAGCACATGTTTATTTTACGAATTAAACGATGCATTTTTTTATTGTGGTTAGCGAGTTTAGACCTATTCCGTTTCATTATCTTCATACGACGATAGTGTAAAGTTCGCAACGGAAACTAACATACTTTACAAAGGGCAGCTAATAATTGTGGTCTTTTGCTGCAAGTTGTCGTCTTTAAAAGGCGGAAAATCTCTAGAATTAAGCTTCTAGCTGTTAACGGTAACGTTCTGTGATCAGTTAACGGTAATTATTATATAATGGTCAACCTACATGAAATTTCATTGCCCTAGTCGGTGCATAGTATAACAAATTTGGAAAGAAAATTAATTGTTACTATTTTACGACTTCTATAACATGTATGTGCCATACTCATTGAAGAAAATATATCATACTATGGGTTATGATGGATGTCTGATATATTTTATCAGATCATGTGGCTTTGGTAGTGAGGGGATTTCCCCATTGTATCAGAGGTCTGGGATTTAATATGTGGTGAAGTTTCAAGGTACATTCTTTTCTTGTTTATTACAAAATTGTAGCACGGTGAGGCTAGCATAAAACTGTAAAGTAGAAAAAATTTAACGAAACTGTCTTTTTGAAGATAACAATCCATGTACAAGTAGTGCGACCAAATGTCTTGTAGGCCAAAAATTGATTGTTCTCTTCTTCAAAAGACAGGTAAAGTTACAACCCCATAGCACTATATGTTTATGAATCAGTAGCAGCAGATTATCTGCTTCTGTCGCATGGCTAAGGGCATTGTAAATGGATTGTTCTCTTCTAAAAGGTGGTCAAGTTACAATTTTTCTGCATTTTTTTTGTTTATTACCTCCAGGAAGGAGATCATGTTTTTGCTGTTGTCTGTCTGTTAGCTTACTCACTGTTATATATAAATAATTAAATAAATCCCAACTGTTTGATTTTAATTTCAATCATTTTGTACACCAGGGTATTTGAACTCCATGCACACATGTGCATTTGATGTACAACAAATGCCTTGTATTTGTTCCTGCTTGCAATATTTTATTAATCTATGAGATGTTATTTTGCTAACAGAGGGAAGAACTGATTATTATGCCCGATGCCGCTTGGTGGTACAAGAGAAAAATAAGTACAATACACCCAAATATCGTATGGTTGTCCGTTTTACCAACAAGGACATTGTTTGTCAGGTAATAAAACATTTTACTTGTAGATGTATATGTAAGTTTATTTTGGCTTTCAAGTCTGAGGGTTGCAAGTTGGCTCCCATTTAGTACAGCTATGGCAGTAATGCTCCCCTCTTGACAATAGATAGATAGATAGATAGATAGATAGATAGATAGATAGATAGATAGATAGATAGATAGATAGGTAGATAGATAGA
>JANTCA010045246.1:0-18858 GCA_024741275.1 Chironex yamaguchii
CAATCAATCAATCAATCAATCAATCAATCAATCAATCAATCAATCAATCAATCAATCAATCAATCAATCAATCCATCAATCCATGCATGCATCCATCCATCAATCCATGCGTCCACTTATCCATCCATCCATCAATCAATCAATCAATCAATCCATGCATCCATCCACCCACTCATCGACCCGTTCATTCATTCGCACACTTTAAAATCCAGTTCATCTGGACAGTTGATCCTTACATTACCTTACATGGTCAAAATTCATAACTAGTTTTCAAGCATAAATCTAACTCCATATTTCAGCTGATATGCATTCGTGTATGATATTATACGATGGTCTTGTAAACAGAAATTAATTGTGCTATAATCGTCATTTGATAGCAGCTTTGCCCACGACAAGGCTTCCTTGCAGGGTATAAGGTTTATAGAAATTGCGTAAACGCTCGTAATGAAAGCTTTATTTCTCTTGTAATATACTTGGACAGGTTATAATGTGTTTTTTTATAATCGCATCGTTCAGACGGATGGATTTTTTTGGGCTTACTTTTCATTGTCTTTTTAGAGTTATTGACTTAGGAGTGATGACTCCGTGTGAAAAAATTTTGAAAACTGCTGTTGAAGTCAAAGCAGGTAATGGTTTACCTTGTAATCAGCGCTTGTTATGTAATGTGAATATTGTCGTTGTAATTAGTACCTTATGAGCGAAGAAGTACATTTAGTGGAGTAGTGATGAACTTGGAGATGTCATGGTAAGCTTGTTGTTTCTAAGATGCTCCTTGCCGTCTGAACTATTTGTCAATGATAATTGTAAAAATACTCACAAATAGAGTAAACCGTTGTGCTAACGTGATGTCGTTTAGAAGCATTTAATTTTGCACTACCTTACGCTTTTAAGACAAACCTTTACATAAGTGAAATGAAAGCATTTTTTTCTCTTTCAATTCTAACAGTGTAATAAGGATAATGTTTTGAGTATTGCTATTTTTGTGCATGACAACATCATGTATTTTGTATATTGAAATAAATTTAGGTAAAAATTAGATGGTTTTGCAAGAATAGACTTGAAATGACCATTCTGAAAAGAGAATACTCATTTTTATATAGGATTAATACATTTTGAGCTTTGTTGAGAGGATATTCCATGCCATGGTGTTGAATATTTGCTCATCAATTGGTGTACATCCGTGGCATTGAATCATTGACCTAATGCGGAAATAAGCATACCATGGATTTGGAATACTTGGGGGTGGCTCGTTGTAGTTGTACCTCAAGGCTACAGCAATAATGAAAGCGAGGCTCAATAATTTTTGCGTAATGTATCTTAGAAGTATAATGTTTGAGCTCCTTTTAAGAGCTAGCCACCCTAGAACACTTACTAGGGATGCACTGTAGATGATACTGCTAGTAAAAGGAATCCTTAATGTGAAGCAATAGTTATTTCCAGTGTTTCCCAAATTACATTATTCGATCCCTGTTTTTTATAAGGATCGATTTTACAAAGTCCTTTGCATACCAAACTTAAATCACATCTTACCAATATTAAGTGAGGTTTAAGTCAAATGTTTGTTTTCTTCAGTAAATCCTCCCATCTCGTTAAGTTGTTTCTCAGAACCTTGGTTAAGTCAAATGTCTCTGGATTTAAGATCAAAAATTGGCATAGGCAGAGATGAAAACTGTGACTTTTACGATAGCTTGTTTGAGAGTATCCGCGTGTAGATAAAGCCCGAGAAATGCAAGTTTATAGCCTTTTGGACTGCGGAATCATTTAACTGATCACATAGCATAACTTTGTTTGTTTTAGATATTGTTGGTCTCTCTGGATTGATAACACCTTCCCTAGACGAGATGATTCATGTAGCTAGAGAGATGGAAAGAAATGGATTCAAAATTCCACTTCTGATTGGAGGAGCCACAACATCAAGGTAAAGTCGTTAGTTATTAAAAGGATAAAAGTGATAACTTTTAATCTCCTGTGAAGAGAAAATCAGTACAACTGCAATTGTTCGAGCTTTTAGTTTGGTCTTGGGATCATTTGATGAAAATTCTTAAGGATTAAAATTGTGTGAGGCCTATAAAGTTCACGTGCATATGTCGGGTTCAAGGACGACCATATGCCATTGTTTGTGTTAGAATGATTTGGTTGTTGAACAGATGGCTCTCAAGGAGAACTGACAATCCCAGCTTAATTAAGGCTTGCCTTTGAGGAGCAAAGAGATGTCCGTCATTGGTGTTTTTACAACAGGTGTTAAGGTAGGGTTTAAGGTTGAGCGAACTAGATGGGGAAAAGGCCCAATGAAACATAGAATTTGCAACAGAGCGACCCTTTGGCGAATATTCTACCTACAAGGCCTTAGTCATGCGACAGATATCGTGCAGATCGTGTATTTGTGTTGGTATGGAAGACATCGATCAAACTTAATTAGAAATAAATTAGAATAGAGAAAAAAGTGAAAATGATGAGCTACTAAAAAACTAAGGTAAGAGAACACACTAAATACCCCTCAAATAAGAGTGATATTTTGGAAGGAAAGTAAGAAAAACGCGATGCCACATTATCAAAAATGCCGAAAAATGTTCACAAGACGTTTCGTAAGATTATTTTCACGCTTCTTACGGACCGGATAATCGAAGTCGGGATAAACGGTTGGTCAGATAATTCAAAAAATACTGTCAACTCAAGTCAAAGTTACGTCCTTGAAAGTGAAAAATTCCCACAATGTTACAAAGTCCTTTTTCGGTGGTGAGTGTGTGGTTTAAGGTCGGTAGTCTTAAATTTCGTCGTGGAACGCTGCTAGTCGTTGTATATGTATATGGTGGCTTTGAAATCCTTGATAGACGGTGCTGTTTGTGTAAATGGTTACGTTTTGCATCGTTGTTTATGGTGTGGGTATGTGACAGGTGGTATGGCGAGTAACGTGGTGGCGATTTTGTGTAGTAGTAACAATCTAATGGTATGTTCAATTGACTACATCTAGAACCACCCACTTATTGTTATAAAACCCTAGTACACTTGAAAAGGCTTTATTCCAGTACTACGTCATATACAATCATTTAATCTTCCCACTAATATGATTGGGTATACAGTTTTAGCACAATATCCCACGCATCATAGGTTATTCATAAGTTATTATTGTAATTTTCGTAAGTAATTATTTGTCTCCAATGTTATGCCTTTTTCATCCTAGAACCCATACAGCTGTCAAAATTGCACCAAAGTACAGTCAACCTACAATCCATGTTCTCGATGCGTCAAAGAGTGTTGTTGTGGTAAGTAAGGACTGTTGTTATTAATCTCAATAATTGTATTCAACACTCAAAAGTCTTCAAAGGCAGATAATTACAGACAAACACTGCAATTGGTTACTTTGCAAGGAGTGTAGTAGTAAGTAAATAGTGTAGTAATGGTACGTTTACAGATACAAACATATCGCCGACGCATCATTAGCATCAAAATGTTCAGACTGTTTTAATAAAGTCAACCTAATTACCTTGTATTAGAAGTAATGCTATAATGTTCGATTCGTGTTTCATTTTGTCACTGTGTTTCAAAGTGCAGGGTAAAAGACTCTGAATAGACCTTGTGCTGCAGCTGCTGTTGTTGTGCCGGCCTGTCCTATATTGACGTCTGCCGCGAGCATGGGTGTAGGTAAAGTGGATCGGCCTCCCTCATGTCCTTTGTTCGCGAAGTCAAACCATGATAATGATTCAAAACGTTGGCTTTTTATATCACACTCTGATTTACCTAATGATGCGTCCTATTACGGAAACAAAACCTTACATTGTTAGCAAACGGAACTTGGCGCTCAACACATCATATTGGTACCTTTTTTGTCTTCAACTTGGTCAGGGCAAAAAAATTGTTTTGTGCACTAGTGGTGATCGCTGTCTAAGATGATAATCCTATCTCAGTTTAAGAGAGATAAATGTTAACATTTAATTGATACATTAACGCTTTGGCACTTATTTGTAAATACGTAGTCACTTGATTCATTTGCATCATCTTACAGACAAGCGCATTGCTGGATACGGAGGTCAAGCAAGAGTTTGTTGAAGAAGTTAATGAAGAATATGATGAAGTGAGAGAAGAGCACTATGAGTCTCTAAAGGTATGCATATCGTTTAGAAGTCACTTTTAGTAACTACCTAAAACATATTACGTTTTTTATGTAAGTTTACAGTATATGATAACTTAGATTTTTCATTGCTGTTTGCACATACGTAATCATCAGTGTAATAATCTGGTGCTGCAACGAGTCTATTCGTGCTGTTAAATTAAGCTCCTTGCGAGCAAGTGAGTTTTTCGTTGTTATGTTGCTTTCATTAACCACTCGCTTTCATGCCAAGAAAATTCAACTAGTACTCAAGCATGGTATTCCAAACTGTAACATTAGGGGATAATTTGCTATATCCATAAACGTGTCAACATTGAAATTAATTTGATTTAATATTATTGATGTAATTTCGGTTTATTTACTTCTTACTTTTTATATTACGTAATTTATGTTATTTACTGAATTTGTTATTTAATTTCTTAATTTTTTAGGACCGAAGATACCTGTCAATTGAAAAGGCCAGAGAAAAGAAACTGGCGCTGAATTGGAGGGATTTCACACCTGGTGAGCCTCACATATCGTTGTAACATTCTAACAAAACGAGTACATGAGCATTGATTACTTCTTTCTAGGGTAACCTTTTTACCGCCATCAAAGCTTAGCCTCGACAAGTATGTCGTTAAATTTTAGTTGTTGTGTTAAATTTTTTGGACTGTTTTATTGTTGCAGCATTTAAACTGATTTATGCTGTTGTGAAAACTGGCGGTGAATGACGTCGTGTAATGTAACGATGGATGATTGCTTGGGTATTTGCCAAGGTCACGATATGAAGGTTAGTCATTAGAGAGACATTGCCGCAGAAAGAGGACTAAACGTTTACATTAGACAGCCAGAAAACGAGAAACTCAAAAGGCTAACAGGAGCTGATGAAATTTGAGAAATTTTGACCCAGGCCTTCTATTCTCATTTGTGATGTGATGTTGGTTTCTTTTATTGTTGTGAACTTCGAGTCCCAACTCAGCGTTTTACTTTTGGACTAATTTATTCCATTCATCCCTTCCTTTTTTTATAAAATTTTCTTTTTTCTTGCAGTGACACCGTCGTTCCTTGGTTCCAAAGTATTTAAAAATTACGACATTTCGCGATTAATCAGTTATATCGACTGGAAACCATTTTTTGATGTATGGCAATTGAGGGGCAAATACCCTAACCGAGGATACCCGAAATTATTCAATGACAAGACTGTTGGTAAATTTTTTTAAACTTTTTCAGTTGCACATGACTGATGCCAATTTCGTGGTGTGAAGCTATCGCTTGCTTATCTGTGATTATTTTATCATGTGGCTATCATTTGCTATTTCATCTATTCTACTTTATACCCTTGTCAATGCCACGTTACAAGGGAATAGTCAGACGACACTACTTCCAGGGACGTGGCGGGAATATCCCAGCTAGATTTGGATTGGATTCATTGCCCTCTGGATCATGAATGTAATGCTTTGTCACCATCCCTGCGTTGCTGGATTGTACCATTCAGTTTCTATGGACAAAGTGATTGTTTGAAGTAGTTAAATTTATATGAGAAACAGATTGGCAAAGTGAACTGCCATTCAAGGACTAATTTTCACTATGAAAATAGGCAACATTACGAGTTTGCATGAGTCTTTGGATGCTTTATTGTTCTTTATTCAAGTGGTTATGTGGACACCAAAGTACCCCCAGCCCAGTACCTGTAACTGTTTGAGGACAATGTTTGAATTTAAGTAGCAGCTGCGTTACTTGTTACTAATGAATTGATTTTGTATCACAGTCATCACTTGGCCCCATAAATATTTTTTGAAAGTTTGATATTTACCTTACCATCTATCGCCCTTTTTATTTGTAGGAGAAGAAGCAAAAAGGGTGTTTGGTGATGCACAGACAATGCTGTCTAACGTCATGAACAATTCCAGCATTACTCTAGTAGGACAAGTAGCTTTCTATCCAGCTAATAGCATTGGAGATGACATTATCTTGTATTCAGATGACAACAGAACGGAAAAACTGGAAACTCTTTATGGTCTTCGCCAACAGGTATGGCCTGTGCAGATTTGTTTTTGTAACCTCGTAAACGTGAACATTGTTCAGTGTTAGATCTGTCACATGTGGACTCGGAGAACACTCCGACTTCCCTGCTTCCTTGCAAAGCATTTCAAGTATGCGTGTACAATGACGTTGCACTTCTAGTATCCGCGATTTAAACAATCATTAATCACGATTGGAACCAAAACTTGCGTCGATATAATAACGAAGGTGGCGGCTCAGGTTCTCGAATTGTGGAACACTCGTCAATGTTAGCATCTGTTACGATATGATGCCATACCCGCTAATTACCATTTCGTTTCTTAAGGTCTGTATTTTTGATAGTGTACCTTCCGTGTTTGATTTCTTATAAAGTATTGGTCTTAAAGAAATGGAGTATGGATAACATTAACGAGGAAAGTGGCGTTTCAGCAAATTGTTGTTTTTACTCTTGAATTCCGTAATTTGGCGATGTTGTCGTGTTATTATTTTTACTATTTAACTTCGGGTAAATTCATACGATTTCAAAACGTTTTGACAACGCTACATTTATATGATTCAGTCACGCTTCTTTTACGAAGAAGTGTTTCCACACACGAAAAAGTGACCTTTTAATGGTGGAATGGCGCCAAACTGGAAGTCTTATATAGAAGTCGCCAAGATTTGCGAATTGCGAATTTTACACTGACAACATTACCTTTGGCGCAAAATATTTTGTTGCGCTTCCTGACCCCAAACACGATTAGTGCCTGGAAATGCAATTGTTTTTCTTAAGTATCTAAAAAGCATAAAAAGGAAGCATATATCACGTCCATTGTTTTCTTTTTTATCCAAGGCCGAGAAGGATGATTCCGGCGAGAAAGAATACCTGTGCCTGTCAGATTTTATAGCTCCAGCAGAAAGCGGAGTGAACGATTACATCGGTATGTTTGTTGTATCGTGTCTTGGAGCTGAAGCTTTGGCAGAAAGGTAAATAAATTATGTTTTTGAGATAATCACTGAATATTTATCTCCACCGACTCTTACCTTAGCATAAGTAGATTTCACGTTATGAGTTCACAAACCTGGCATTACCAAAGCAGCATGTTACTAGTTTCCCGTTACAATATTGTTGGCTTTCGGTCATCATGCTTTACACTGAGATGATTGGTAACTAATAACCTGAATTGGCGATCGTGGTTGAATGACTGCAAATCTTTGTATCATTTCTATTTGGCTGTTAGAGCAAGGAGAGTGTCTGGTTCTAGCCGTCTCGATAATGCAGGATTGCCACAGTCTTACTTTTATTCATTTTATCGTTTTGCCGTTTCCTATACCTGTCAAGAAAAAATTTTTAATTGAAAAACTTGCTCGTGTAGATGACTTGTCAAATGCACTTGACAATTTTTACTCGTCCCAAACCCTCACCTCGTGAGATATTTGTTGACAACGTTTCTTCTGGCCACTTGCTTTAAAACTTTGGTGCGAAAACGAAACATTACGCGAGCGAAATAAATCAAATTGAGACTAGTACACAGGTGCCACTCGTACAGCAAGTCAGACTTGTTAAAGAAAACTAGCTGTCATCTACACAAGCAAGTATACTTGTTAAAGAAGACTTAGCAAAGAAAAATTGCTCGTGTAGATGAGGTTTAAGACATGTTTTGCGTTAGCATAATAGTTAGGATTTGGGTTATTCACCTTAACTGTCAGAGAATGTTAATACCATTTCTGGTCCGTAGTTCAACAAGAAGGTTGATTGTTTTGTTGACCCTGGTTTGAATCTCAAGTGTTCAAATGCTGTGTGTTCTTTCGATGTGCATGCACAGGAAGATGTCAAATGTGTCAATTCCGGTATTAGCTGAGGATAGTGCTGTGAGATTTACTACATTTAGGGTTACACATGAATACTGCATTGAGTAAATGTTTTAGTTTATTTGAGAGGTAAACCACTGAACTGTAAGTAAATATTTAACTTCGTAACGTGCCTTTGTATTCTAGTTACAAGCAGAGTTTCGACGACTATAATTCTATCATGGTAAAAGCCATAGCTGACAGACTCGCAGAGGTAGGCATGCATCATATTTTTCATTTAAGTTATTGTTTTGGTCACTTCAGTAGGATAGAACAGATGCTCGCAAGGACTTTAAAGATGCTTAGTTCAAATGATGATGTTAGAAATGGGATTGGAAATGCAGTTTTACTTTGTGTCTTCTGCGCAAAATCTTTTGGACGGCAGGCAGGGCATCTTGCATGGGTTTTATTTGTTTCATATAGACTCGCGTTTTTGACTTCTCCGGCGAATCCGTGTACTTTTTAGCTTCCTTTTTGCAACAGAATTATCACGTTAGGGCAAAATATGTATTGAACTTGCTGCATGTTTTCTTCAAACACCAAAAATGCCTTCATGTCTCAGTCCTATTAATCGTTCCTTTCAAAGATGACTATTAAAAGACGTCGTGTTGTTATAATATTGATACTTAAGTTGTTGGCTAGTGTAGTTTACTAGAGCTGAATCGGTGAAGTTGTTTGGAGAAGAGACCCAAATTCGGCTGAGATTTTCTATGGCGTCAATAACAACTATCCATCACGCATTGTAAATTGTTGGCGGACATAGAGGTGCATTCAGTCTTGCAATTCGTGCTTTTTTATCTCATGGCCATTCCTCTCCTACAAATGTAAACGGGAACATTGCTCACAAACATCCCTAAATCCTCAATTATGGTGCCATGTTGTTTTAGAACAGGCATTGCTTTGCTGATATTTTGCCAGTGCTATATGACTTTTACGGCGTTTATGCCCCGTTTGTTCATGGCAATTTTTTACGTTGGATCTGTTGTTCTTTTGTTTCATTACCGGCAGTAAACAATTGCAGCCTTGAGCTTATTTTGAACTAGTTGCCATGCCCGATCAAAAAAGTGCAGTTTAATGCCCCCATATTTTGTTGTTCCACTTTGTGTTGCAAATTATTTGGGGCTCTTTCAGGGCCAAAGATGATGGATCTGTTTGGTGTTTTGAATCCATGTGTCCCCATTTTGTCGCTTGTAATAGCCCTGTCAAATATAAGTGTATTGATTTTCGGCAGTGTGACATTTGTTGTCCAACTCTGGTTGCATGAAAAATTGTCAGGGTACCCTTTAGGACCCATCAACTAGGACACGTCCTCTTTGCACCAAAGCATGTATTTTAAACATTATATCCATGAGAGACTGCAATATTTTTATATTTACCTCTCTCTGAAGGGAATACATTTTACTGCTCTCTAAAACGGCTGCAAGTTGGTCTGGATTTGCATAGTAGATACGTCTCTTGAGGGGTTTGGGGTTTTTTTCGTAGTGTATGTGCGGTAAAAATAACTCCAATTATTTGGAGTGATATTAATAATATTTGAATTTTATTCCATTCTGTTACATGCAAGGCGTTTGCAGAAGAGATGCACGAAAGGGTACGCAAAGAATTTTGGAATTACGCGATTAAAGAAAATCTGGAAGCTAAGGATTTGTTGAAAATTAAATACGAGGTAATGTAGTAACGATTGATCTTTTGTCCTGATTGGCTTAGGTTTAACTTTAAGTATTGTTTAAAAAGTACGTGTTTAATTACAGGCAATAAAAAGCTGTGTGCATAGGAACTAGCTTATCTCTACAACTGACCTTTATAAACCTCAGCACGCAAAGAGGAAAATATTTGATGGAATTTATATAAAAATGAAGATGAAATTTGTTGATAAAGTTCTACCTGTTTGAAAACCGGTGGTAACGTTGCACAAACTCTGGCTTTTCTAGGAACGAAAGCTGAAAGTTGAATTTCGCAATTTAGGCTATATAGTATCATGTTTTTGTTATTTTGCATAAGCTGAATACACTGTTGTGGTATTTAGTGTTTGACCGTGGACACTTCGTTCTTGTTTAGCGTTATTCGTCGCGACACTTAAACTTATTCTTGAAGTAAAGTAGCGAGTAAGTTTTCAGAGCCTCGAACAAACTTTTAAGACAAGAAAATTGATATCGCATCAGACATTCTAAGAATCCAGCGTCATCTCTTGTCCATTGGCAGCCAGCCAAAAGTAGGACGGGTAAGGACAGACACGCTTTCGGCTACGTGTATAATCAGGTATGCAACACGAATCTTGAAGAGAATATTGAAACAATATTAAGGATGGCTTTTGGAGGATAAGCTCTGGGAACGAAACTATTCCCTTTTATGAATGTGTAGACTGGTATGTAAACTTTGGTAGCTGATTTTAGTTTCCCTCTGTTTAAGGGGATTCGTCCAGCTCCTGGTTACCCATCTCAACCTGATCATCAGGAGAAAATAACGATGTGGAGAATTATGAACACAGAAGAAGAAATTGGGGTACAACTTACTGAATCTTTAGCCATGTATCCAGCAGCGTCCGTTTCAGGACTGTACTTTGCAAACCCAAAATCGTCCTACTTTGCAACAGGAAAACTATGTAAAGACCAAGTAAGTTGATATAGTTAGCTACTGTACATTTCATACGTTTAGAAGCATGGCATCGATAACCTTACTTTTATGCCGGATGTTATAATGCCAGGTATAGTAACTGTCGTAAAGTAGACACTAGTTGTAATTGAAATAGATATGCCTGTTGGAAAACTTAGTCTTGTCATAGATGTAACAACTAGTTAAAAACTTAACATCGTCACAAATAATTGTCATTTTTGAAGTTTTCATCTGAAGACATAGATTATTTCTTTTCTGAGATAAGTCTCAGTTTCGTCTTCACTTTTTATTATTCCTTGCTCCGATGCAGTTGATAAAATAGTTGATCTCCATTTAAAGGCCCAGGTCTCGTTGTTTGTCAAAACTACAGAGCAAATATCCCAGTGTCCTATGAAAGTAATTTAGAAATTCATTGTACGGTTGTTGTGTTAGCATTTGATAGTGCTCATTGAATTATCATCTAGTGAAAACGTCTTGTATTCTGAATATGGAATGTCAAAAGCCCTTGTTTGCTCACTTTGTTACCGGAATTACGTTTATGTTAACGTTCTTCCCGGTGGTTATAGGGCGGGGCTTCATCTCCATGTCTATTTTCCTAAAGTCATATAGCATTTTAAGGTTCATGAATGCTTAATTAGAGAGCTTACCGATCGGTAGCACAGTGTGTTTGACTTGAGTAATCTTTCTCGTAAGTGTTGTGTACTAATGAGGGTACCATTGTAATATTCTTTGGCATGGCCCGGGCCGAGAGTAGAGCCCACTCGTCACTTGTCCACCAAGCTGCTTCTCAGGCATTTATATCACGTTCCTGTTCAAGAGCAAAGAGTGTTGCTTTAGATGCCATCTCAAGTTACGGTTTGTAAAGATTCCGTAAGCACATTGATACTAGTGCTTATTTTGCTACAACACTGAGTGAATCTTCCTGCTTTTGTACATTTTTTATTGTATGCCCGACAACTGATTTACGGACTCATCACATGCTACCGGATATTTATCAAGGCTTGCTTACCTTTCTTCCGTATCTTTTGTCTCAACTAGATTGTCGATTATGCTGCCAGGAAAGGTACAAGTATTACTGAGATAGAGCGGTGGCTTGCGCCTGTCTTATCATACGATCCGTCAAATGAAATGTGAAGTTTGATATCTTCGAGCTACGTGCACCACCCATCCCACCCGCCAGCTAGCAGCCAGGATGTCCAGTTTACTGACGTCTAATCTCTTTAGAGTGTGTACATAGCTGTTTATATTGTGATCGATTTTGGTTCCACCATTGAGTTTCCGATCTACGAAAGTCGCAAGTTTTACCAACAACAAGGATCAGGAACGCTCCAGTCGACCTGGATAATATTTGAATATAAATTTTTCCGTAGATATGGCATGGTACTTTGTCGCTCGTTACAAGACTAGGTGTGGTATTCATATCGATTTATTAGATAAGTAGTCTGCTTTTATTGCGCTATCTGTTTAAAATGCTAGAAAATGGCCAAAACAGGGAAGAATGCAGATATTTTATAGCTTTTTCAAAACAGACATACTTCGCTTGTATGAGCTCACTCTCGTATTAAGTGAGATTCAACATTCACACACTGATTCTGTTATTGCGTTTAAGCATACAGGACAGCACTACAAAGAAACCCTTTTCTTAAGATAGTTAATAAGATTATGTCCGCCATAGTCGAACCTATGTCTGTGAGAGACTTCCATGCACCATCAGACTTGGACTGCGTCTGTTGTAAAGATGAGATAGAAAAGTAGAATTTAACTTCTATGTCTGATATTGTATTAACTTTGAAGGCTTATAGGAGTGTATACGAATATACACAAGATTCCTGAAATTGCATGCTAATTCGAAACTTGCTTTTTCGTACATCTTTCGTAACTTTGACCAGTGGATTAAGGTACTCAATGGGTATGCGATTGGGTATTCGAATGTGGGAACAGTAAACGTAGAAGTCTTATTTTTTCTCAAGTACTTGCTAAAACCCATATCAATAATGATCTGCGTAAAATGCTTAAGCATCTGGACTGTAGTGGCACAATTGATGATTTATGAAACTTATGAAGCAAAGCGTCGTGGTTCAAATCCAGCTATTGGAAAAATTCCTGTGTCCGTGGACATATTGCCGTTGACCATGTCCTTGACAGTGGTTTAAGGCAAAATAGATCACAAAATGGGTTCATTAACAGCAATGAGAAAAACACAGCCAGGAATTATAACAATGGCATTAGAGCGTGAAGATGAAAAAGTAAAAAAAACAAACCAACAACAGAAACATGAGCGATGACGCACCCGCAACTATATAGTCATCACTAAGAGTTTATCTACAAATTTAGGAAAGTGCTCTTATATCCTCTATATCAGACTTTCCATGATTGGCGTATGCGTTTACTTGAAAGAGTTGTTCCATGTTTATTTTGCTTTTTCATGTACAGTTATTTAAGGTTTAACTTAGAGCCCAAACATAAGATGCTTGTAGACACTATATGATATAAACTACAACTATGTTAATTGTTTTCTAGAAACTTGTGGTACTTAACATTGCAATCAAATGATATAATGGAGACAATCCCTACGTCTTACGTCTATTGGATAAAAGCTTCAGCATTAGACTACTTGAGAATTGAAGCAAAGTCACTTAAAACAGGTACAATCTAAACAGTACAAGGAAAGGTTCACAAAAGTATGCTTTGTCGTTAGACTAGGGTGCCCAGCTTGAAAAATAGTCTATTTCATCGGCCTTTACGCATGTATAATGCCGTTGGTATATTTTACTGATATGGAATAAAGCGGTGTCACAACGTAATTTTATAAACGGAACCAATTTTGTTAAGACATAGAGCCTGTTATTGTGAAGCCGAGATCTGAGCGAACACGGAAATTCTTTGATAAGGAATTCTGTTTACACAGATATCGGCCTCCACTACTCGTGATCTGTGTGAGGTGAGTTCCCACCAAATAAAAAAAACCCCAGATGACAGGCGTACTTTCAAGTTAAAACGAGGCCAGCCGGGTTGGCTTTTCCTCATATGAACTTCGCTAAAATCTCGCTTTATATAAACGTCTTGCTAACTTTTGCCTATCAACTTTATGGGAAATATGCTAGCAACAGTTCGCCATTATTCTCCTTACTGTGCTTACCTCTCAAGTTGTACGTACGCGCGTAGACAGACAATTTGTATGCATTAAGACAAGAGAAGCAGGACTCTACAGGCAGAAAAAGTTATTTTTGTCACTTCGATTCGTCCAGTAATGCTTTTTTCGCATTTGCTCTTTGTCTTTTTTCTTTCTTGTTTTTGATTGGCTATTTTCGATCCATGTTTCTTATAAATAGGTTGCGAAATACATATACTTTCCTTTCTGACGATTTGTAATCTGAAGAGTGTCAGACGAAAAAAATTTAAGTATGCTTTTAGTAAAATGTCGCAAACTTTCGGGGCGATTTTCAAGTTTCGTACTACAAAAGACTTCGATTTCAAAGTATCGAAGGATAAAAGGGGATTTGATAAAAATGAAACGAACCATCGATCGGATAGGTTAATGAAAGCTGCTGATACGGGGAAACAACAAGTCGGAGTAAAAACTAATTGAGCCGGACAAAACACGTATAGAAAGCGACTTGTGCTCCTTCATGCAACCGATTTTGCGAGATCCTTGAAAATCTTTGAAAAATTTCAAGCAACTGTGCGCTAATCCCAGAAGAGCGTACTTAAAACACATTGGGTATACAGATCCATTAGCAGATAAAATCTGAAAGGCTAACACTCCGTTGTCTGACTTCTATTTTTCTTGGTTATGCTTTGCCCTCAGTCGGTTGCCTCTGTCTTTAAAATGCTTTCACTGGTTTTTTGTGAGACAAACAGCAATAAACTAGGCCTATACCTGTTTTTATGAAGTACTTTTTGGGGGCTCCCTCGCGGAAAATGTGTTCACATACAATTCTTCAGCTTTGCTCATCATTATGATTTGGCAAAGTAAATAGCCTGTTCAGCGAGGTCATCTTGTATCATTGCTTCAGTGCTGAGGCGACATTTGCTCAAATTTTTCGGTATTTGTCATAAAACTTGTCAATGGTCATAAAGAGTACAAGACATCTCTGGCGAAAGTCTCTAGGAACTACCAGTAAGTCGTAAGGAATTAATATTGAGCCCCTTTTCACGAACAGCTATTCTTTTCCGGCCCATCGAAGATAGCGTCCATACGATTGTCAATCACTTGTTCAATGCAATAACGGTTGTTGTCCTTTCGATCTGCATCGTGCGTTGCAAAACTTGCAACAGAAATCATAACTTGTGCCTTTGATGCTCAATATATCCATTTGCAAAAATACATGCTCAACATAGTGGATCATTTTGAGTATATCGTCTCGAGCGTTGATCAAGAGACATCGACATCCCCTTACTAAAGAAATAAAGAATTTCGCTGGAATTGCAAAACTGTAACAAAAGAGAACCATTCAGTGCATTGCAGTTGTCGGCACTCTTCTTTTTGTATCTGAACGCTGAATTATTTATGGAGAACAAGTCCTCCGTAGGGAAAGACTCATTACGAAAGACATCAGCTTTTCTTTTAGCTTCTAGAGGCTTCTCTGAAAGAACCATGCTGCGCGTTTGGCTACTAAGACCTTGGTTTATAGAGCTGTAGTCTACCGTGCTCGTTTATGTAACTGAAACCTAAGTTCCAGCTGTCAACACGTGATCCTCTCGTGAACATTGTCTCTTGAACGTGAAGACCATACGCGCACGTGCCTGCCACTTAAAAGTTAAGACGTTACCCTCTAGGGTTCTCTAGATATATTGAAGGCCTATTGCGTAATCGTGTATCTCATAGGGCACAGTTATCTATTGAGCATATCCTGCTCAATCATATCAAACTTTGTAAAGCAAGGTATACGTATCCGATGTCCATTAAGGAAAGAAGTGTTATGCTACTAGGGAAAAAATTTAATCGCGGAGTAAAGGATATTTTGGAAGCCACCCATAATCTTGCCAGTGAGTGAGCAAGATAAGTATGTTCTTGAAATTGTCTAACTGAGAAACTGTGTAAAATCCTCTTGGCAATTAATAGTCAAGTTGATAGTTTCAACGAGCAAAAATCACTACAAAAACATGTTCAGAAGAGAGCACACGTGTTTCCAACACCCTTTATAATTACCATTCCTTTGTATGTAATAGGTAATGGATCCGCTTGACTGAATGGTAGAATCTTTCGAATGCTATCAGAAACAAGTTCAAAAGCGTTAGTAAGACGACAAGTGACAGCCTTTTTAGCAAACCTGTGCCTTTTCAATATTGCCGACTCAATTTAGGTTAAGTTAGAAAGGACATTTTCGTTCCGCAAATTTATCATCCGAATGGAACGGAAATAATATTTTCAAAATAGAGACCTGCAATCAATTAACGCCCGTTACTTTTACATCTTGGTTGCCAGTTTTGACTTGTAATTAGACACTTTAGATAAAACTTGATATTGCTGTATTTCGTAACCCTGCGGTGAGTTTTCCGCGTCAAAATAGACATGGCCAAGTGGACGTCCTCTGTATCAGATTGCAGGTGAAATTTACCAGTCCTTCTAACACTGTAATTTTATAAGGACAACCCAAAACGTTCATGTTCAATTTGGAAAATTAATTAATTAAATTTTTTAATTCTGGCAATTTTCTCGTCTTTGAAAATGCTTTTACACTGAATTATCGTGTGGGGTACTTGTGGTTTATAAAAGTTTATTGGTCCGTAGTTTCCCTTAAGCAGATAATAACTATTCTGTTCTTGATTATTCTAGACATCAGGCACTTATATTACACAAGAGCAGTTTAATTTTGTACGATTCAGCAGTCATTCTTAATAGAAATGTAAATGCTTAAGTGTCCAAGGAAACTTTTGTTTAAACAGAAGAATTTCGCAATTGAGTTATTCTCAGTTTAATAGCATTTGATATCCAATGTTCCAAGTCGTGCGCTTGCTTTTTTTTACTATTGGTAATCAAATTACAAGGTTAACATGCCCAGTAAAATTTCCAGACTGTCCAAAGTGAGAAATAAAACTCGTTACCAGACTCTATGGTGGAATTTGAAATTACTCGAAAGAAGTTACAATTGACTAGCAGTCTTCAGGTTTAACTCTAGTTTCGGTTACAGTTACGTCATCATTTCCTATAGGTCAGGAAAGCGCTTATTTGAGAGAGTGTGCTTTGTGTCTTAATAAAACCTTCGCGGTCTGTGAAAGGCAACCATGGCTGTAGTTTTATCAGAAATCTCGGTAACTATTCGATCCCTGTTAAACCAAGCATGGCCGTCGAAGTCGGAACACTACCGTACTGGTTGAAAGAAAAACGCAGAACCTTCGATATAATTATACAGCGCAGTGGCGTCTGATACTAGAAAAATGTTAGGGCAATTGAGTGGGCAAATATACCAGACCCATGCAATTTTTGGAAATATAATAGTATCAGATTAAAAGCTTTTCTAGAAAAACAGCACAAATAAACCTAAATGTCACACTAGAAATTGACGCGTGTAAGTTTAGATATTAAGCTGCATGCAGTTTTCAACAGGTTTCTTGCCGGAAGTAGGATTTTAACTCTGGTCAAACTTTGGATTTATGATTTTTCTGAATTTTATCAGCTTTAACTTCCAGATAGGGATAGATCCCTAAAGGAAATTATATATATACTTGCCGCAAGCTTGGTAATAATTTGGCACAAGACTAGTAGCACTTATAACCACCGCTAGTATTCACCATAAAAATTCCTATTTCTACGTCATAATGGAATTATGACAGATTATAAAGGAACTAACTTTTCCAATCTTTTTGTTGTACAAAATTTGAAAATAGCCTTGAAAATTTGCGACATTGCACTGAAAACATGTGTAGCAAATTTGACCTAATCTGCCAATTATTCATATTTCGAAAGCTTCAAATTTCTTTTATGGGATTTCATGTTTTACAGCAGCACAGGAGAGTATAATATACATGGCTCTTGATTAATCTTGTGCATGTTGTATAACTATTCATTTCATTAAATCTTGGTTTTGCTATTTGAAGTTTTCTTTGGAGGAGTGAAACGTTACTGAAAACGAAAATACACACCGTTGAAGAGCTGTCAAATAACCTCGTCTCTTGATGTGGAATTGCCCCTATGTCAATGTGGAGGAGCCGCCCCCTGATAAAGTTCCTGTCATGTTTAGATCTTCAAAACTATTCATGCATGTCGCAACTTATTGATTCGAGTGGAGGCAATCAACTATGGCGCCGACCAACTATTTACGTAGAATCTGAGAATATTTATGGAATCATATGTCGAAGATTAGATGTAGAGTATGTGGTTCCTGGAATGCAAGCCGGTGTTGAGTTCATACAAGTAGTGAACAGAACAGACATGTTCAGCTAACTTTCAGCGCATAGGAGTCTTTTAACAGGGGCAACTCAAGCAGGATTACATGAGGATACTGAAGTACGCGTACAGGTGAGCTGTAAAGAGTATGTATTACACAAAGTTATTAATTTTTTATGTGCCCGTAACTGCGTAGCATTTAACGATAAAGTGTTTACTCCGGTATCGACTTAGTGTTTACCATGAAATAATCAAGTGATTATGCATTCCTTCTGTTGCCTTTGTAAACCAAATCGATTGACTTTTTGTCAAAGTTGTAACCAACGACAACATTCGGGATTTGAAATGCCAGGCGAAAATATTTTATTTCTGATTAAAATTTTATCAATTGCTTGACCACGTCTGAACGCAAGATGTTTTGCATGATAACGGTCGTAAGTAACTGGTCGTAAGTCTAGGTGGGTGTAAATTAATTCGACATGCAATCCAATGCTGAGAACTCATCGGAGTCGAAGCAATGGCATATGGAGGTAAGTTAAGGAAGCTGGTCCAGCTGGCAAATTTGACAGTTACTGAAAACTATTCTGCTTTACGAAGGATGACATATATTATGGTGAAGTAGAGCCTTCTATGTAATTTGGGGGTGGCGACTCCAATCGATAGATCCCTGACGCAGTTTGATTTCGGAGCGATTCGCTTTGAGTGTGCACATTTTAGACTTGTTTAGAGTAAAACACACACATTTCGTTGCGTGGTGGACTTCGCATGGCGGCTGTAGGAATACGGGTAGAGAATTATCAATTGTTGAAATATTGGAAAGTACTGCCCTTGCTGTGAGTTTTAAGCAGGTAGAGCGGCTTTGTGGCAAATATCCGCAATAAAACCAGCTCTATCCATCAGTTTACCTCCCGTTCGTACATTCGCAGCTGCAGACGAGTGTTTATAGAGGGAGTCGACAACGACGATAGACTTT
>JANTCA010045257.1:0-18857 GCA_024741275.1 Chironex yamaguchii
TATTATTATTATTATTATTATTATTGCCATCATTACTATTAGTATTATCATGGTTGGCATCCAGCGGCGGCTAGTTTGTCTCATGGGTAAGGGGCGACTCTTCAGCTTTGGTTGGCAACCCTCCTAAAGATGGTGTCTCCATAAAAAATACTGATGGCAGTGCACCTTTAAAATACAGTCGTCTTTTGAGCGCAAAATATATCAGGAAAATCTTTCAGATAACGAAGCGAATGGGATTGAAACCTGTATTGGTGAAGGTCCTTCATTTGGCAGGTGTCCTGTGGATGACCAGCACAGGTCAGGTCGTTATTCAGCTACTGTCAATCGAAGAAGAGAACAAATAAACTGAAGGCTGTTTAATAAGGTTGTAATGGACTATTACTAAGAAGGTGAACCAGAGAGGAGGGGTTTTATGAAAAGAATAAAAATGAATTGAGATGACAAAGGATTGTCTGAAGTATCTACACAAAGGCTTTTAGAACAAGTCAGGATTATTAAGACAAATAAATACTTAAGCAAATTAAGCTAGAGGAAATCAGAATACAGAGAATGTCGAAAATAGCAAACTAGAGAGACCAGGACAACTTGAAGTTGAAAATGGATCAACCCAAGATGAAGCAGCAATAACAACATCAGTATTATAACTATGTAACAATATTTTATATTGAATGATTCAGAATTAACAGAAGAACAGCTGGAAATGGTAAGGGGTGTCTGTGAATTGTCTAAAAAGAAGGAAAAGATCACAAATGTCTCTTTTAGAAACAAAGATCGGGAAAAGCTCAGGGAGATAACTAGCAACGTGAATACGGTTTTAAAATATATTGTAACAGATGATGTAACAAAAACTAATGACCTGATAAATGCTGTAAGGGTCTATGTGAGTCAATGGTTACGATTGAAACAGAGAAAGGATAAAGTGCCACAAGAACCGTTTTGAAAACGGAGGATCAAATAGGATAGATGTGAGCTGAGTTAAACTGATAGTAAAGTAAACTTATATGTAAGAAGGCAAATGAAAAAATGCAAGAAAGGTAGTACAGATCTTTAAAAAGAGTATGTAGAGGATAAAGGTTAAGCAAAGGATAACAGCAAAAGCAGCAGAGATAGAAAGATATGAAAGCGGATAAACCAATTTAGAATAAACAGAGTGTTTTCGTCAAACCAAAAGCAAGTTTTCATGGAACAAAATGGGGAAGTAATTAACGAAATCACAGTACCATACGCAGATGAAAGTAGAAAATTCTGGAGTGAAGTATGGGACAACCCAGTGGAACATAACAATTGGTCAAAATTGATTTAAGTAAATAAAAGTCAATAAACAAGATCGTGTGAAAATCAAGATGAAGTATTAGGGGAGGTCAATATCAAGCGTGGAATATTCCAGGGGTATAGCCTTTCACCAATCCTAATTGCTATCTGTCTCATACCAATGTCACTGACTATGAAAGAGTTGAAAGCTGGATATAGTTTGGGAAACAACCTGCCAAATTATATCACCTCCTAAATATGTATGACTTAAAGGTATTCGGACACAGTGAAAGTGAAATTGAGTCACTTGTAAATACAGCAGTAGTAGTGGATTCAGTTGCTTGGCAAGCAATTTGGTATAGAGAAATGTGGTGTAATTATCATGAAGCGTAGGAAGATGATCATTTATGAAGGAATTAAACTGCAAGATGAAGAGGAGATGAAAAGTGTCAATAAAGAAGGTTACTTGGAAACAATACAACTAGATGGGATCAAGGAGAAAGAAATGAAAGATAGATTCGCAGAGGAATACAAGCGAAGGATTAAATTAAGATTGAAATCAAACTTGAAAAGCAGGAATGCCATTTCAGCAATGAATATTTGGGCAGTAGATGTGATGAGATATGGGAGTGAGATAGTAAAGCGGACAAAATAAACTTTTCCACTCCATTTGTTCCTATTCGACGTAATATTTTACATGGTGACTGCTTGAGTCCACTTCTCTTCAACTTGTGATTCAACACATTCATCCAACATGTTAAAGGCGATAAAGTCCGTCAATCAGGGTATTTTTTACAGAAGGTACATTGACCTTAAATCCAGTCCATTGATTTCCAGTTTGCAGATGATGCAGCAGTCATCAGTGGACAAGAAGACGAAAATCAGTGACTTCTCAATTTTTTTTCAAAATGGTGTAAATGGGCTGCAATGATCAATAGAGTAGACAAATGTGTAACATTTGGCATAAAAACTGCTATAACAAGATCTGTAGAATCTCAGCCAAAGCTTTTTCTCGATAATAAGCCAGTACAAACTGTAAAATAGCGGGAATCTTTCCGTTACTCGTGTCGTCATTAGGACTTTAAAATTTCTAACCAGATTCACAAATCGGAACTCACTAACACAGTTAAAGATATTTTGTCAAAAATTGATCTTCTTCTTTTACATCTCAAAAATATGTTATTGCATTACGATCGCTATTTGATTTCAAAAGCCTCTTGGCATCAAACGGTTTCAGACCTCTCACAAGTCTTGATAATGTAGTCTCTAATTACCTAAGTAAATGGCTTGAAATACCAATCTCGGAAACTCGTAGCAATGACTTTCTTTCTGGGAGCAAATTTAGCTTAATACTTCTTCTCCATTCTATCAAATATTGCCAGTCCCAGCCAGTGTGTCGTAATTCCCTAAGAAAATCTCCAAACCAGGATGTATGAGAGCTATGGAAATCCGCATCAACCTTCTCGAATATTGAGTATGGTGTCTATAAGAACACAAAGGATGTCCTTAAAGCATTTCACACCGAGCGTGATGACAGACTTCAAAACTATCTTATCTCTCAAGGCTTCTTCTTCTTAAATGCGACTTATTACTCTTTATCTACACTTAACTTTCTTTGGGCATCCACTCAAAGTCATGTGCCAAAGAACATATTTAATTTCACTGTCCGCTCTATCAACAACACTCTGCCAACAGAATCTAATTTCTTTAAATGGGGTATTTCATCTACTTTCGATTGCTCTATTTTCATAATGCATGAGACACTTCTTTATGTAGTTTCTGGCCAAAAAGTGTACCTTGAACAGGGTCGGTTTACACGGCGCCATGACTATATCCTTACTTTCATTACTTCTACTCTAAAATCTGTAAGGAACACAGGTAACTATGCTGATCTTTCTAAATACCTCAATCTTTTAGTCATAACTGGGCACGAATTACGTCCTTACCTTCTGACAACATTATCTAGTAAATGCCTAGACATCCTAGAAATGACTATTGGCTCCGTTTCAAATCTGCACGATAACTCTCATTATAAGGAGCAAAAGTATGTTAACTTAATTAAAGAGCTAGCAAATCAGTACGGAAAAGTCAAATTCATCAACCTTTCAATCAGCACTCTTGAGATATTTAGTAAAGCGTCAATAGATTTCTTCAGTATGCTAAAGGATTTAGGATAAAACAATAATACAAAAAAACTACATCGTTAAAAATATTATAAACATTGCAATAAGAACTAGTTATTACGTATTTTGCTCAAAAAATAAAAAATGGATGCATCCAGAACAAATGAAAATTTCACATTATTACTATTCAAGTCATTTTTTCTGCCGTCATCTCCAGGTGTTAACTTATATAGTGTTAGCTACCCTTAACTGTGATGAGCAATGGTTCATAATGGTTCATTATCATTGTAATTATTATGATTAATCAATGTTACTAATGTTACTGTTACCAATATTACAACCACTTCTTCTGCTGTTGCTGCAGCTGCTACAAGTACTACGGTCAGTTCGTCTAAAATTACTAACAAATGTTATTTGTAATATTAAATTCAGTTTATTGTAACAATCTTGTTATAAGTAGATTATAATTCTGGCAATGTTTAGCTATTGAGTTTCTTTGCACTTATGTTAAACTAAATACAAATAACTTTAATCCTTGTAGAGTCCTACTATTCTTTTTCCGAACAAATAAAATTATCTACAATTATCTTGAAATTGATTTTAAACTAAATCGTCGGTCTCCTATTAATTAAATGTACAATATCAAACGCAACTGCATCCATTAGGCCTTGGAACCTTTTTAATAAGATCTTTAGATATTGCACGACGTATAACAGATAAAAAGCTTCCTATTGCAATTGGTAAGAAAATTTCTTCTTTATACAGTATCAAACGTATGCACTAACAATTTTATATCTCTCATTCAACAATATATTTGCCTTACTCTGCTTTTGTTTATATCAATATGCATACAAAAGCTCTACCTATTATCCTGATTTGATAACAGTGGATTTAACTAGTTTCAATATTTCTGAAAGACGTACTTCATTAATTGATTGCTACGCTCTAATACAATACTCTTCTTTGAATGGTAAAATTCTTAGTATTGAATAATTTGGCATTTGCGCTCCTGGATTTACAGAAATAATTCAATCTAAACCCTGTATTTTATTGTAAATCATAGAATAGTAACGTAAGATATGTGTGTGTTAAATGCCATATGGTGACCTTGTCAGCTCAAAACATCAAAACAGTACCGTTATCTCACATGGAAAGGTAATTATCAAAATAGCCGTGTTGCTTAAATCTTTAAATCTTTAACAGATTATCAGTAGACAGTACAAATAAAAGGCAATTATTTTGATTTTGTGATAAATAATAAGACATCTGTTTCCCTTGACATGTTCACGTTACCATTAGCCAATTGAATAAAAGTTATTTTTAAAGTAATACGAGAAATTGTTGCAGATACTTTTGATGCCAAGTATTTTGTACAGTAGATAGCAGAGACATTTACATGATAAAAAAGTATTAGTGTAAAATACTTATGTTATTGATTAGCAATTATTTCATGAAATCACTCCGTTTTTGCCATAAGCTTGTCAGATACGACTCTACGAGTTACCATCTGCAACGAAACGACAATTATTTGTTCCTAACTATTCAAGTTGGCATAGAATTATAGGATCTGTGCTTACCCTCTTGCCAGCAGTGAATATATATATTTAGATATTCATTGAAAAACTCCAATAAATAGTGGAGGGTACTACTGACTAGTCTGGAGTGTTACGTAATTTGTAATAATGGCAATGCCTCAAGGAACTATAATTCTGTGTTTACAACGCAGTTGCTCCTTTGACATTTATACAATGTTCAACTAATATTGTACCTCAAATTATACAATTATCGGTAATGGTGCAAGCACACACCTAGGTGAATATTGCTAACATGTTGACTTGACTTTTTAAAGTTGCAAAAGATTTCTTGTTTTTATAAGTACAAACTGCATAATGATTTGAGTACGCTTTTGTTGCTTTAGTTCTTAGCAAGTCAAACAAACCCTTACATTACAATTTTAAGCTTAGGAAGGCTTCTTATCTTTCTCTATTTGTATATTAATGGAAGAACAAACGTCATTTTAACAACTCATAAACGATTCCCTCGGAAAATTTTTACATTCTTTTATTGCTTCCAACTTGAAGCACAAAGCATATTGCATAGTCCTGCTGAAACATAAACTACGAGAATCACCATGATAACATAACTCCTAGACTATTGACCTAAAGAATACGTCTATTGCTATTGAGCAGCAATTGAACAATCTTTTTTTGGTACAAAACTTGAAAATCGCCTTGAAAATTTGCGACATTGCGCTAAAATCATACTTAAAAGCTTTTTTCGTCTGACACTCTTCAGAGAATGAAACGTCAGAAAGGAAAGTATATGTATATGGCAACCTATTTATGCCACATGTTTTGTATAAATAGGTTGCCATATACATATACTTTCCTTTCTGACGTTCCCTTCCCTGAAGAGTGTCAGACGAAAAAAGCTTTTAAGTATGATTTTAGCGCAATGTCGCAAATTTTCAAGGCACTTGTGCAGCAATTGTTAATTTTTATTAAAACCGCTTTTGAGACTGAGAAAGTACTCGACACATCTGTTGGTAAAAAGTGGCGATTATATATTAGGCTACAAATGTGTGCTGAAGATTTTGGTTGGTAGAGCAATAACTCTGTTTACTTTAAAAGCATTGTGCGTGCTGTAGCCCCCTCTCTTTCGAACTAAACGTCAGACTTAACTCCATCCGAGATGCAATTGCTATTCTTAAGAAGTCAAATAGTTAGAAATGTTCAAAATCATGGACGAGAAATCTATTACTTTGAGAGAACAACTGTCTAATTATTAAAGGAATGCAGTAATCAGAAGCTTAGGACATCGAAAATACTACTCTGTTGCGTAAAATTTTTTTAAAAACTTATGATAAATAAGAAACTATGGTAGTCTAAGGACCCCCTAGAATATTATCATGAAAACGAATATTCAAATGCTCTGAATGCGTAGTGCTCTCAGCTCTTCTGTATAAGAATTTCATGTGAAATTATGTCAAAATTTGAAATGACAGAAAATTTCTACAAGGGAGATAATCTGCAATTTTCTACAGTATAGTTTGATTGTACCAAGTTTTCCGTTTTATGCTTTATTCCATACAACTCAGAAAGTGTTTTTATTTAAAGAAAACAGTGTCGAGAGAAGGAATTTAGAAACTTTGTTTTTGGCGTGGGACATCGTTTACAATGAAACAGTATTTTGTGCTGCTGGGAAGCATTGAAATGTTCTTTACAAAGTTTTAAACCACAAGTACCTCAAAGCAAACTTCAGACAATACTGATTAAACATGAGTTATAAACGTATAAAGGTCAAGTAGAAGAAAGCTGCTGAATTGGACCAATGTTTCTATTATCTTAGCATACATATCTCGTCGCGCAAAGTTAAGTTTAAAGCATTCCTTTGATGTTCTTCATTCATTTTGATACTTTAGGCGTATTGATATACTACGTATGATGCACTACTTTACTTAACTGAATCGTATCGACAGTTATTGTGCAGAACAAACTGATATTGTATTCATGCAATTGTATGCAGTATTTTTCTGCTTAATGATCTATTGCTTGACTGCAAAATATTGCAGCAAAACTTCATTTTTCTTTTAGTTTCTGAAGTACTTACCGTCCGGTTTGTTTTATTGACATTGTAGCGTATAACTACAGCTTCCCCAAGTTAACATTGCTATTCTTTAATATAGGTTTCTATAATGATATGTTCTAGTATAAATACACACGTATACCTTTCATACCCTCACTCCAAAAAAATCGAAGATTTGAAAAAAATTTTGATGAAAACTTTAACTTTTATAAGCATGTGTTTGCAGATTCTTCGCATTAAAACTAAGCTTTTCCTTCGACTCTCATAGAAATAAATATTTACTGACATTGAGAGGCAGATGTTTTGTAGATTGTCCTTTCTGAAAGTTTCACGCGTTTAGTGTGCTTCTGCAGGAAATAGGTTAATTTTATATTTTTCTACTTTTTAAGTTTTCTATGTTATTCAACTAACTTACCGTAAAGCAGCATATCGAGACATAGCCCACATGTTAAAACACTCGTATCAAATTCTCTTTGTTTGTGTTTGATTGAAGTAGGTAGACATTCCGATATTCATTGCTTGTGTTCTTTTCAGTACGTTTAATTAAACACACTAAGCGCGATAGCAGGACAGAATATACCTATAGATAAAATCTATACTACAGGTCTACAACAGCAGTCTTCCTGTAGTTGAATCTGTAAGTTATAACGCTGTATTGCAGATACCAGCTTGAACAAGAAAAGATACTTACTTGATATAATTCGGTTAAGTTTGCTTCGTATAACAACTCTGTTTCCTTCTAGTGGTGGTTCTTCATTTTCGTTGGCCATTTCTGGATAGATTGATACAGAACAGACACTTCCAGAACTCAGGTGATCTCCTTGACTTTTTCTTTGAATTCTGCAAGGTCCTGAAACTGAGACAGACAATCCAAAGTTATACGATGTGTCAAACAATGGTGAATAAGCCCCAATCTCCAGCCTTGCTCCCGGAGTGATTTGCTAAGGATGTCAAGGCTTAATGATTGTACTCTATGAATCATAAAAGCCGTTGCATCGGACGTGTTAAAAACACATCATTAGCTCATTCAGAAATCCATCCATAAGTAAGATAGATACAGCATAAGAAACACAATTGGTTAGAGTATTTTTGAATATCCCTTTATCTTTATTTAGAAATTTTTCAGGGTTTCATCCGACGCTGTTAATAACAGAGCAGTCTTAAACAGTATTATTTGCCAGAAAAATTGTTCTCATTATACTCCATCAAGAAGGACATGTTGACTCGTTTATTCATAAAAGTGGTTTTGTCTTTCGGGATTTATTGTACATCTTCAAGAACCTATGCAAATTGCTCTGAAAATTACATAAATTAATATTAATGAGCCTCATAGAGTTTACATAATTACGGTAAAAGGAACAGATGCCGACAATTGAGTTTGAGAATGAAGTTTGAAATATTCTCGACGCAAGTTTTGGTTTTGGGAAAATTTCGAATATCTACAAATATACATTTATTATAATTCACGAGAAGATATATGGAAGGTCGTTTGCTTTGATGGGAGTTGCCAAGCATTGCTTTCATAAACTGACGCCGATTATGTCAAACCCTCAAAGCTATCATGTTGAACTAAACACGACATTTTGTCCACTTATTGATCATAATTGTGTTCCCGATGTTAATTAATGACCCGCATCTACTTATAGTCTAAAGATATTTCGAGTAATGTAACGTCTCCTTTATCCTTCGTTTTAGCAAGTTTTCTTGTCGGCCGAAAATGGAAATGAACTCAAGAACAGGAACGAAGAATATGTAAACAAAGAATATAATACACGTAGATTTTTCCTATATCACAGAATTTCCTCTTTCAGGTCAGAACATATGCATACTAAATATTTTTACAGTTGAAAGATAACTTTATACTCGGACAGTAAGTTAGATAAAGATAAAGTTTAATGTTTCTTGACGAGAGATTGTTAACCTTGCAAATAGTAAATAAGCTCATGGAGTATAATACTTAATACAATACTTCTGTGTTTAATTCATTAATGTCATTCTTTTGTGGTATTTGTAGAAAAATACACTAAAAGATACCTTCTGTCGAGGGCTATTGATATATGGAGCACAACATTGTTCTGTATTAAGGAATCGGTTGTTCACCATAAAGGAAATGTTACTTAGCTTTGTATTGATTTTTTTGATTGATGAAATAACAGGCAAGTCAGTAAATGTTACAGGGCAGAAAACGTATATAAAATGCCAACCAATATATGGAGGAGAAATTATATTTTATTAAGAACTTTGATGAATGTCTCAAATTATTGCTATAAAAAAGGACAGCTTCCCATAATTTCAAATATCTCAGTAAATACATCTTTCAAGTGTTTTTTGTTTTAAAACCAAAATCCAAAACTTAAAACAAGAGTCCTTATATTTCCAATATAACCACCAGTTCCAATATCTGATGGAAAATAAAAGTACCAAACAATACAATAAATTTAAGACAGTCAAGATAGATCTCGGTACAAAAATTGAATAATGTAAGTACGTAAATGTCAAATCCCATACATCTTAGCGCAGTATAAAGCCGAGATAAATGAGACTGAAATCAAAAATTATCTTGCCCTTGCAACTTAGTTAAATGGTAAAAAGAATAACTCTACGTTCTTTGGTCTGTAATTGTAAATTGCAGAGTGTAGGTAGTTAACAAGATAAACAAAGTTAAACGTCAAAAGGTATAGAATACACGATTGAGCCAAGCTAACAGAATTTGATGAGGTTGTTTTATGATTAGAACCTCTTGAAAGAGCAGAGTGAATAATGCCAAGGACGGTATAGTATTACGGACCTAAGGAAATTAATTGTTTTTCCATTATAGCAATAAAGTTTCTAAGAAGCACCCTTCTTACTGTTACCGAGCACTGTTCTGCCACACTATAGTGTAGGTCTAATATAAAACCAAGACATTCTAAAATATACCGCCGTTTTGGATAGGAAAACGATCTATCAGGGAATTTTCATATGAAAAGTCCAGAGTTATTCGATAGAAAGGAGAAAAAAGGAACAGATAGGCTGGGACCGTTCTAAGACAAAAACAAGATTATCGCAGGCCTGTCTCAAAGCATAAGTGTTAATTAAGAAGAAAGTAATGGTTGCATGTAACATAGGTGTGATGTAGTTTGTTGTGGGCGAGCTTCTCCGCATAAATTATTGAGATGCAAGTTCTCCTTCTTTTACGTAATTGTTCTTTTGTTGGAATAATATTTTGAATTTTTTAACAGACCAATGAAAGCGCCGGATTTCAAAGCTAAACCAATGAATTGATGAGAAACACAAAATATTTTATCCACGTGCAGGAGTTGAGAAAGACAATCAAATTTGGTTTCCTCTTGTTACCAGTGAGGACAAATAACATGGCAAACACACAAAAGAAACAAAGCTTTGGTCAAAGTTTTGGTCAACTAACTCTCGCTATATGTAATTAATCAGTTGAGTGAACCACAATACTACCAATAAAAATGTGAATTTGTAAAACATATTTTCTTCTATTGCACTATACATAATGGGGCTTCTGGAAGAAATGAAAGCATTAATAGTCAAATTTTTCCAGCAAGAAATATTAAAGAGATTGTTTGCTAAAAATTGAATTGCCATTAATGGGCTTGCAATTATCCGAGAAATTTTCTTTTAAATATTTTTTATTTTAAATTAATTTTTTCAAAAAAGTATTCTTGGGGACTTCATATACTAATGACAGTTGTCACAAGTAATTGTGCTTCTCAAAGCTTAAATATCCTGTTGCATTAGATTTATTGGTAACCATGTAGTAATGCAATTTGCAAATCATGATATCCTAAATTTACTGAAGAGTCATAAAGCAGATGAAAACATAATGAATATGCATCTGGTTCATAATAATAGATACTTCGGTAAGGTGATATTAACTTTATTTGAACAAGTTCTACGATTGGATAACATTAAGGTGACAGGTACACATATTTATATATTTCATCTACTTCTCTGTATTTATAACTGTATCTGCATTCGTAACTTGAGCTATGCATGGCAAAAAGGCACTTCCCACAACTGTGTACTGGCTTTTAAGGGAGTGGTTTTAAAAATTCATAGATATCTGTCAACGGAGCCCAATCCTTATTTCGTGCGAGCATCAAATCCTTCTGTATACTCCCCAGCATAATAATAATATCGTAAAGAGAACTGGAACATAATATACGAAAAGAAACAATCAAAATGAAGCAAAGGGGTTAATACAGAATCCAGAACAGAGCAAAATTTCTTGCCTCACAAGTTATTTATGAATTATCATCACAGTGAAAAGACTTACCATTGTTCTTAGATATTTTTAATTAGTTCTAAAACATTCAATTTATAATTTACTGAGAAGTGAAAAGAACTCATTACAAGGAGTGAAAAGAACTCATTACAGGGCTGCAATGATTTTTGCATGTCCGTTACATATACCATGCCCACCAAAAATTGGCAAACAAAAACTGCATTAAGATGTTGTGACTTTGCCTTACGCTACTTAGTAGTTATTAGACCCAAAATATCTTTAACTTGAGCTAGGCGACAAATTTTGTAACACTAGCAGACCAAAGTCCTCTCAAGTGCATTTTCGCTTAGATTAAAAAACACGAGGCCACTTATGCATCCTGAAATCCAGGATTCAATCAGGAGCAATATCAAGTTAGAAATAATATTCCCGCAATATATTTATCTACATTCTGAATTCTGTGTCTATAAAGACCAACCCTTAACAGTTGAAATCATGTTGGTATCATGAATACTTGAAAAGTTATCGCAGAAACCACTATTTCCATAATAACCATATTTTTGTCAGGATAGCTCCTTGGCTGTCGTAGATACATTAAAACGTTCTGATAACTGCAGGGTGTCATCTACACATATTGTGGTTGTTGGATGTTTCTATCTTTATTTGCTACTTTGATATTGTCAAAAATATCAGAGGCCATCTATTGTTTTGTGTTCTGGATCGGATTAGCCAATTTGCTCACACTATTCAGAACGGTAAAATTATCAGTCTGCCAGGGGAACCGATTTTCACATTTTTTCTGTTAGTTCTGACTGAGATATTGCCGAATGAAATATTAATTCCTATTTGCCACAATGTTAACGAAAATGTGAAAATGACTCAGAATGCACGATTTGACCTCGATCATCAATCACCAAAGAAAATTAGTACACGCCAGTCAGAATACTAGGACAGTGTTAGGATTTCAGAATGATACGTTCATAACTCAGAGTTATTTTGCTGACAGACAAACAAACAGACGTGTTTAACAGACACCGCCAAAAACTAACTTCTTGACACGGAAGTTTGAGTGTGGACTTTTAAGTCTTAGGATTGCAATTTCGAGCGCGGCCAGCTTCCACGTAGTGCAGCTATTGTGGTAACACTCCACTCTTGACATATATGTATATGCATGAACTGCCCAAAGACAAATTAAATTTTCAAAGTTAATTGACAATAACATTGCCTGCAATCTGCAATTTGCCTATGAAATACATTCATATATAACTACCGCTCTAAACCAGATTACCTTGCAATAATAGCGGTTTTTTTCCTGCAGGGTATGCAACATAACTGTAAAAACAGATTTACACATCTATTTTGAATAACACTGCCCGTAAGCTCTATCTTCAAACCGCGAGAAGTAAAGAAATTAAAACACCTACACTGGATTAAGGAAAATTAAAGGAATATTCTTCCAGGAATGTTTATATTCTTGGCTTTATCACGAGGTTGGAAGCATGTTGAGATATATCTTTAAATCCAATCTTTCTGGAAACTGTCTGATTAAAAATATCACGCGTCTTACGGCTTCGTTATTTTCTGTCAATATGTAAAAACGACTGGCTAGAGTTAGGAATTTGTGGTTTTTAAAGAACTGAATCGGATAAAATAATTTTGAAAACCAGATGTCTACTGTCACGCGAACATGGCTGCAGTAATTCAAAATGACAGATGAATGGTTCATGTTGCTATCAATCGACCGAAATCTGTTCGCTTTTCCTTTGTCGTGAAAGCGTTCCTGTAAGAAGAACAGTTTGGTTGGAACACTTGAAAACTCTTATGGGTGGAGTTATCGGATAAAAATTATTCAAAGAACATTGTCACTGAGCTGATAAGCTATTCTGAGTGTGATTAACAACTTAGGAGTCTTGGTGAGAAGAAATTTAGTTTCTTTCACCCACATCCTATGATAACATTTGGAATTTGTCCTGTTACTCAAGCAACATTTTTGTTGAGCAGAGAAATGTCCGTTAATTATTTGAACATATTTTTGATAACAAATCTAGAACATATACATGAATTAAAATATAAGTTCAAGAGTGCTACACTATTCAGAGACAATGGAACTAAAACTAGGATTTGCTCAGGGTAAAAGCTCGTGCAATTAATATAACAATTTTCTAGCACAATTATTTGGTCCCTGTGGAATTTACTCAATCGAGGAATAATTATTTATCGCTTTTACATAAGATTAACAAGGGTGTGCAGATAACCTACACAATAAGAACATAATGAAACTAGAGCGGCCGTCTCCTGTACCAGTTTTAATAGTACTCATCGACCTACTACTTACAATTTTGGAAATTTTGCAGCGTTTGCATTGCTCATAAACTGTTCTGAACGCTTTGTCAATTCAACATTGAACTAGCGCTAATAAATGCTGCATCTATCGCATGAAATACAGACTTCAGTGACCTTCCCAATGGATTTCATGCCTAAATTTGATCTCTGCTATTTTAAAGGGCAAAATATGGCACCTTCATTGGTCCAAAGAAGCTAGATTACTAACCTTTCAAAAGTAATAATTATTCTTAAGTAAAATGAATTTTGCAGACAAGAAAATGTTTTAAATGACAGGATCCATTAAGTATCTTCCAAGGCGAGTGATTCAAGACTAGGTCGGTCCATCTAATCCAAAGACTGGGAAATAAAAACTTTATAATGTAGTTAAGGATTAAGTAGTAAGGCAAAATTTAGCAAATGTGTTCGCTAAATTGAAGAAATGATTTACAAATATATAGTGCCGTAGGGCTAGCATATAATTAATAAAGAAAAAAAAATTAACTTTGCCAATCTTTTGGAGAATGTTAGAATTTTTTCATACATTATTTATAAATCAAGGTAAAATTAATGGCAATATTTTGCAATGCCATTAACTTTAGCCTTATTTTAATTGGAAGTTAGGGTTATCTAGACGACCAAAGGGCTACATGTCCGAGTTGCAGAAAAGCACTGAAGGAATTTCTAAACCTCGTTTACTGATGTCGACATTTTAAAAAGCGCCCAAAAATATCAAAACAATCGTAAGCTTACTGTTGAATTGGATTAGTGCGTTTGTAGAAAAAATGTCTCTATGACGTTTAAGCTCTCCTTTTCAAAAATGTTTGCCACGTTAACGCGTAAGGTATCTGTTTTATTTACAGATTGATTATAATTTGAATTTGAGCTCTTTTCAAAGTGGCCACTAATTGGCTTCACGGATTTTTATCGTTCTCAGAGCAATTCAGACATCAAGCCCTTTGGGCATCTACATCATTAGGGGGATTTTAAGCAAAATCGGTCATTTGGTAGGATGTTAAGGTTGAAGAAAACTGATCATGTCTAAAAAAGCAAAGTTAATTACAAAAACGTGTTAACTAGAGAAAAATACTTTGAGGAAGAACTAATGATCAGCTCAGAAATCGTAACAAGTTTAGAAACGGTGTCATGGAACATGGAAGAGGCTAACTCGATAAAAACCTACTCTTGTAAAGCAGCATAGGCAGTAGAAGTCAGAAGCACTAATTACTAGAACAAATAACACCTTTATTGAGGAAACAGCGTTGCTTTCGTAGCCTGCAGATATCACAAAGAAATATTTCGTTGAGTAAACTAAACAAAGCCGTTGGAACAGGGTGAGAATATATGATACAGGTCGCTAAAAATTCAACATGGCTCTTGAAAGCTATAGAACGTAATTAAATTATAAAAATAGAAAAGCGAAAAAAGGTAAATTAAGCAGTATATGTTAACAGAGAGAATAGAGATAAACCAAATTAGAAACAGAAACCAAATTAGGTAAGTAAAGCAACCTTAGAAGAGGTAAAACGTATTTATATCACTTCTTCATCAGAGATTTACCAAGAATTTTATTTCAAGGTTTACGTGCCACTAGGGGCACGTCAACCAATCCAAATGTTGATCCACCTATTCAATATTGTGTCACTTTAGAAAGGAAGAGGGCTACGTTATAAGCAACTGCATGAACTCCAAGATCATAAGAGAAAGTACCATAGCATAAAGGTTATTTTGTGAAAGAGAAGCAGCAAGTTGGCCGTTGCCACTGAATAATGCTTGGAACTGAAGAAGATAGGAGAGAGTTAGAACGATACAGCACTTATCGTGATCTACAAAAGCAGCAAGAAGATTAATGGTAAGGTCTATATTTCTTTTGCCATCTTGCAGAATGCTTTTCAATTGTAAATATCAAGTCCGATGGAAAACGTTCGGCTACTAAAGAACTATTAGAGTAAGCTAGGTCATTTCTTCATTTCAAAAACGTAGTAAAGGAACTATTAAAAAGGTCGAAGAATACCAATAACCCCTTTCTTTCAGGTTAGTCAATAACCAAAAGACATTTGACAGAACTACAGAAGAAGCAGTCATAACTGCCTTTAGTTATCATGAAGCAAAACACAATTGCCAAGATGAACTGGAAATGATCTTCAGTAACGTCTCCTTTAAAAATTATCATCAGAAAATATTGATAAGAACCAAACAAAAATAAGAGTCCATCAAGGTGAAATAACATTTTCCACTACATTACTAGAAATATGTTTTCTGTTGGCTAAGCTTGGCAAGAATAGGGAGTGCCTATGAACGGCAACTTTACTCACCTTTACCGTGTTGATGACATTGTTGTGCTGGCGGGGGACGATCAGACCTTGGAGAAAATGTTACAAGACCTAGCAAAAAATTGAAGCAGGAGACCTAAAAATTAATATTGTGATGTTTTACATTTCTTTCTTAGAAACACAGATCAAACGAAGCATCTACACAATAAAGATTATGAACGAGTACGTATGTTTGGCTCTCTACCAAGGAGAAGAAAATACTTTGATCAAGCGATTCAGCTTTGGGGACCTTTAGCATGAGCCTGCATTGCTTATTACAAAACTGTTCAGAGGCTAGCAGATGCTCGGTCTTGATCACACAGTTGATCACAGTAGTATACAAGGAAAAAACCTGAAAATTTTAAAAAGCATGCCAAAATGTTCTGATATCACAACGTCACTCTGATGTTGAAATGAGAAACGTCTTATCGATTTTCTCCTAGTCATAGCTTATGCTGCAGGAGTTGAGAAAACAAGAAGGTCAAAGGTCAATTTGTTCAGCGAATTAATACAGACTAGAACGAACCTAGAGAGCTGTAAGGATTAATATATAAGGACGTGGAAGCAAATATGAATGAACAAGATCTAAATAGGGCACGTCATAAAAGAGGAATGAACTGCAACATATAGACAGAGCAGGTGCCGTTTTGGTACTATAATGGAGATAAATGGACAAAGATGGGTGGATAACTGGATCAACGGATTGATGGATGAAAATAGGAAAAAATAATAGTCGATCTTAGGCTTGAAACTGTAAAACGTTCATATTTAAGATGAAAGTATGCAAACGTATCACAGTTTACCTAACCAAGCTATTCCATTAGAAGTCCTTAGTTGTCGTTGTTATCTGCATAGTGTATGGATGACAGTCGTACGAAAGTGTGTTAATTGGTTTATATATTTCAAAAGTAGCTGTAAGAAAATTTGGCTCCTAAGAACAATGGCTGTGGACACATTTGCAGAAGAACCCAAAGAGAGGATCACTGACTGAAATTTTTAGCCAAGATTCCAAGTCATGACCAGTTACAATACAGTTCATATTTGGTATTCGATCAAGTAAATTGAGGTAATCTTAAGGAGATCCTGCCTAAATGTGACATTAGCACTCAATGCAATTGTAAATGGAGGAGATGTATAAATATAAATCATAATCTCAAGACTTTTACACATGTAAAACAGGAAATCAAATTGTTACACATGTTCTAGTTGCTTTAGGAGTTTGTTAGAATAATTGGCAGCTAATCAATTGCCAATAATTCGGTAAAGAGATATTTGTTAAGGAAAGAAACGTAGTACCCAAGACAGAAACTCGACAAACAGGAAGGATTTATAATACGGCTATTAGAAGACTAACCATCAAGAACAATGTTGATTTTGTGTGACAGAGAAAGAAAAAGATAATATCAACATTAGACCAGTTGTGTCGCATTCATGTGGTTCTCTAAGTAGAACAGAATGCCATGTCAAACGCTTTGGAGATGTTAACTGCGACTGGAAGATCTGTACCACAAGTAGTCAATGCCTGATAGCATCGTTTAGAGATTACAGTATGCAGATCAGTTGTACGTAGATCTTTTGAATAATATCCACATCGTGCGTCTAAATAACATTAGGGTAAAAATACTTCACTAGAGAAACATTGATCAAAGATTGAAGAGCTTTGCTGATAAGAGTTGAACCAATATCCTGTAAACTGACTCAGTGATTTAAAAATCAAATTGATTTGATATAGAGAACACTGGAATTGGTATGTCAACTCTGCTCATCCACTTTGACGCCAATGCATATTGCCCGATTTCACGGTAGTTTCGCTATTACGTCGAACTAAATTGTAACATTGGTATTTTGTGGGCAAAGACAGGTGCAAACGCCCCATGGCCATTAGTGATCTAATTAAATACCATTCGTTGAGTTAAGGACGTTAGTGTGAATTAGGCTTAAACGGTGAACTAAAAAGACATTTACTGCTAAACAGTTTAACAAGTAGTTTAGCTTAATCTTTTAAAAAATAAACAATTTCCTGATCATTAATAAAGGTAGAGTGGAAAAGTAACCTACACATCAGATCATGTTAACGGAAATATGATCATAAATACTTTCCTCAGATGGAAGTTATAATTAGTGATTGATAGAAGTAATTAAGAGCAATGGTTAATAGCTTTTAAATTTCGGATTGATATTATGCCAGTACATCTGAAAGTTATGGCTGCTATGAGGGAGAGAAGCTATTCATAAAGGAGAAAACGTATTTCATTATCTTGTTTCAACTTGTATGTTATTGATGGTATCAATACCTGTCAGGATGGTAGAAATCATTTTAGATACAAAATTTTGGAAAGATTAGTGAATACTTCCGGTCTTGAATAAAATCAAAACTCATGGCTGAGAGAGGTCTAAAAACGGGTCACTTCTAGTGCAATTTTGCAGCCTAAAGAAATTTGATAAGAAGCTACTGTTTGGACAGAACTACTCAAAGAAGCATTGCGGGACATTTTACAGTCACGAAGGATAAATAACAACATATCGTGGGACCGTTTATTAGGGTAACGAGTCAGGAAAAATTAGAATTCATATCAGAGACGTTTGAACGAAATCCATAAATATCAGATAAGTAAATTGATAAGTAATGAATGTGTTTGCATCTAGATTCATGTGGTACCTTTATCAAGTTCTTTCACTGAATTACTTTCACATGATGTGATATCAGATACAAGAGATTGTACCTATATCACTCTTTTTACTATCTCTACCAAGGAAGCTATGTGGTTTCGCATTTGGATTTCTTTATTGGTTGGTTGCTTAGTTATCAAAAAGTTTTAAAAAGTTTATCGTTCTCAACTTTTAGTAACAGGTTAGTAGCCTCACCTGCTCCAGCCGATTAATTTTTAGGTTTACTTGAATCAAAACATCGACTCAGAATTACCTTTCCGGGATAGATATCATGGATCGACACATAGATAGATTGATAGATAGATAGATAGATAGATAGATAGATAGATAGATAGATAGATAGATAGATAGATAGATAGA